>SJYC01007373.1:0-20698 GCA_006408675.1 Madoqua kirkii | reverse complement strand
TCCATGGATGGAGGAGTCTGGTGGCTACAGTTCATGGGTCACAAAGAGTTGGATATGACTTAGCGACTTCACAACTTCACATATATATATATATGTATTTATATGCAATGATAAGATTATATGTATATAGTATATTCTCTACATAGTTATAATACATTTATACATAGAAGACTGTGACTATAGAGCAAATATGAATGGCACCATACAAAGTTATTAGCATCCTGTTGAAGAGTTAGTTAATTATTATATCTCCCTTGTTTCTGCCAATTATTTCCTTATAGTTCCTAACATTTCCTATCTTTGGAGCTAGGTTGGAGCCACATGACAAGCTCTGATCAATGAACTGAGAGGAAAAAATATGAGGCAGCTAAGAAATGATTTGTTTCCTGTATTTCTCCTTTCCCTTGCCTTGGAAAACTTGGAGGCTACATGTTCCAGATGGCATAGCAAGTCTGAGGAATACTGCCAATCTACATTAAACTTTGGAAAATTAAGCTTATTTTGTTAAGTTTTTGAAATTTTTCTCTTATAGCAGCTACATTAATTATCCCAGTCTAGAGATTAATATTTTCAAATGAGATATTGTGGAAATTAAAAAATCTAAAATATATGCTTCATTTTAATGTGAAGCAGACAGTGAGAAAACTGACATCAGAGGAAAGAAAGAACTGACGTTATTCAGAGCCTCATCTACACCCCCAAGAAAAAGTAAAGATAAAATTATCATTTGGGGTAACTTGGGTATTAGGCTATACCACATGCATAGCAGAAGAGACTAGAAAAGACAACAATTAGCAGTGAATATTGACTACTGCTGAGTGCTTTCATTAAAATCTTATAAGAAAGTGAACTCAGGGTGGGGGAAAATGGCCAGTTTTCAAGAAGAAGTTACAAGGATTACAGAGGTGAGAAATTTGGGATCATGCAGGGTTGGAAAAACTGATTACTTATCAACCTCAAAAAGTATAAAATAGAAAAAAAATAATTAAGAGTAGGCGTCCCATAAAAACTTCTTGTTGGCACAAGTGATCACTTTCAGATTTCTCACTTCTAAGCCTAAAAGCCTTCAGGTGGCTATTATTAAGTTGAGAAAGACAAGTGTAGAGATAAGAAAGCAAAGACACAAAGCAGATCTGAAACCCATGCCTCAGTAAGATTTAGGGTGTGGTTACTGGCACATGGAACTGAGCTAGTAGATGAGAAGCCTCCTACATTTCTTAAGTGTTGAGCCAATCAAGATTTTAAAGAATTACATGCCAAAAAAACCAGTAGCTTAGACCACTGTCAGATTTTGTCCAAGATATGGAGACTTCCACTTACCATCAAAATAAATTACCATCCCACATAAAAGCAACCAAGAAACCAAGACAACATATAAAAAATTGATTTTCAAGATATCAGGCATGACACAATGAAGAAAAATGATCTTTGAGAGAGGGTAGACAAAGTAAATGAGCCTCACAATTCCAGCTTAAAGCCCAGAAAAACTTTCCAATCAGGACACAGACTGGGGGAGTTACAGAAGGAGCATTCTCCCTGAGTTGAGAAGATAGAGTTGGGAGCCCGGGTGGTAAAAAAAAAAACATGATTAGATTTTGCAGACAGAGTATCTGAGCGAAGAGAGCTGCACAATGAGAAAATTCTGGATATCTTGTAGAGGGTTCTTCTCAAATATTGAGCTAATTAATGATCAACATATACGTGCAGTGAAATACCCAAGACTGAGGTGAAAGCTTCTAAAAGGATTGGACGGAACAATTCTGCAAGCAAGAGTGAGAAAAAAATCATAATGTATAGATCTTTGGAGTACTGAGAAGGATTTTTTTCCCTCGCGGTAAGGAAAAATTAGTCACTGACTCAACACCACTATGTCTAACAGAACTTTAAAGCAAGATCCAAAGGATCCAAGTGTCCCAAATAATTTAACAACATCTCAGAATAAAGCTCAAAGATATTTATAGGAAAACAAATAAACCAAAGAACTCCCTAGCCATCAACAAAGTCAAATTCACAATGTCTGGCATCCAATAAGAAATTAACAAGCCTGCAGTAAATAAAAACTGATAATACGGAAAAAAATCAATTGATCGAAATCAAATGATAAATGATACAAATGACAGAATTAGTAGGCAAGGATATTAAAACAATTATAGGAAAAGAATTTTAAAAAGAGTGTATATATCTACCTGAATCACTTTGCTGTATACCTGAAACTAATTACAACATTGCAGATCAATTATATATCAAGAAAATAAATTATTAAAGAATTATAGGTGCATTTAGATGTTTGAGAAGCTAGAGAATAACTTGAATATGTAAAACAAATAATGGAAAATATAAAAGAGGACTAAACAAAACATCTAAAAATGAAAATTACAATGTCAAAAATGAAAAATACACTGGACAGAATTGAAAGCAGATTAGACAATGCAGAGGAAAAGATTAGTGAATTAAAAAGCACTCATAGAAACTATTCAAAATGAATCACAGAAAGTGAAAAAAGTTATTGAAAAAAAAGTGAACAGAGCTTCAGTGAGTTGTGCTATAACTGTGCTGTGCTTAGTCGCTCAGTTGCATCCAACCCTTTGCGACCCCACGGACACCAGGCCTGCTGTCCCTCACCATCTCCTGGAGCTTGCTCAAACTTATGTCCATTGAGGCAGTGATGCTATCCAATCATCTCGTCCTCCGTTGTCCCCTTCTCATCCTGCCTTCAATCTTTTCCAGCATCAGGGTCTTTTGGCTCTTTGCATCATGTGGCCAAAGTTCTGGAGCTTTAGCCTCAGCATCAGTCCCTCCAGTGAATATTCATGACTGATTTCCTTTAGGATTGACTGGTTGGATCTCCTTGCAGTCCACGGGACTCTCAAGAGTCTTCTCCAACACCACAGCTCAAAAGCATCAATTCTTTGGCACACTGTGTTCTTAATGACCCAACCTTCATATCCATATATGACTATTGGTAAAACCATAGCTTTGATTAGATGGACCTTTGTCAGCAAAGTAATGTCTCTGATCTTTAATATGCTATCTAGTTTGTCTTAGCTTTTCTTCCAAGGAGCAAGTGTCTTTTTAATTTCATAGCTACAGTCACCATCTGCAGTGATCTTGTACCATATACATATTAAAATCACTCGAACTGGTCACAGACCTAAATGCAACACCTAAAACTATAAAACACACAATTGAAACCACTCATGGAACCTTTATGGTCTTAACTTAGGAAAAGATTTATTAGCTATAATATCAAAAGCATGATCCACAAAAAAATAAAATTGATGAATTGGATTTCATCAAAATTAAGAATTTCTGCTCTTTGAAAGATACTATTATGAAAAGACATGTCTCTGATTGAGCAAAAATGACTGAAAATCACATTTCTGATAAACTATTTATATCCAGAATATAGAAGAAACTCGCCAGATTCAATGGAAAACAAATAGCCCAATCAGAAAAAGGTCAAAAGAGTATACCTGACACTTCACCCAAGGATAGATACTGATGGCAAATAAGTACACAAAGATCGAAAGTCATTGACTGCTTTTGAAATAAAAGTCCAAGCTACAAGAAGTTCATGCTACACACCTATTAGAAAAACTGACCATACTAAGTGTTGTAGAGAAATTGAAACCCTCATAAACTGCTGGTGGAATATAAAATAGTGCAATTACTTGGGCTTCCCAGGTGAAACTAGTGGTAATGAAGCCATCTGCCCAGTTCAGGAGATATAAGAAATGTGGGTTTGATCCATGGGTTGGAAAGACCTCCTGGGAGTAGGAAATGGCACCCCATCCCAGTTCTTTCCTGGAGAATCCCGTTGACAGAGGAGCCTGGAGGGCCACAGTTCATAGGGTTACAAAGAGTTGGACACAAATGATCACATGTACACAATTTGGAAAATAGTTTGGTGGGATTTTGAAACTTAAAAAGTAGAGCAACCGTATGACCTAGTCGTCCTACTCTTAGGTATTTAAGCAAAACAAATTTATATTCACATACAAAGACTTGTTCTTGAGTGTCATAGTAGCTGTACTGGCCATATTTGAAAACTAGAAACAACCCACATATCTATTAACAAGGGAAAAGATAAACTATAGCATATGATGAAATGCTACTCAGTAATAAGAAGAAATAAGATGTTCAGGCTTGCTACTCAGTATGGATTATTTGATATTCATTTGAAATATGAATAATAGTGAAAATTGAAATAGTCATGCTGACTAAAAGCAGACAGACCAAAAAAGAAAAAACTATATACTGTCTGCATCCATGAATACAAAATTTGAGAAAATGAAATGATCTAGAAAGCAGATTAGTTATTACTTAAGGATAAGTGGGGGCGGAGGCAAAAAGGGAGGTGGAAAGAATTCTAAGGACTTGGAGAAATTTGATATGTGATGGATATGTTTATCATCTGAATATGATGGTTTCTCTCTCTACATATATATATATGCAAAAACCTATCAAATTATATTTTACATAAGGGCAACTTATATATCAATTATAACTCAATAAATCTATTAAAAAAAAAAAGTAGGCCCTTGGGACCTCAACTTCTGCAAGCAGAAAATAGACTGAGAAAGGTATACAGTTCCAAGGACAGTGTATTCCCTAAATGACTTTTCCAGGTGTGGACAAGGAGGATGTTCAAAAAGGAACTTTCAGATGGGAAGACAAAGGTTGCTGAGAACAGTGGACACTGAAAATTCTTTCAGAGAGCAGATTTGGGACTGCCCACAGTGCTATCCTACAAACACATCTCTGTGTCAGCTGAGAAGCCTTTATGTGGCCTGCCCAGAGGACTTCAGAATTGCTATGAACCAGTGACTGCTCTGTATCTTCTATTCTTCCCTTTCAGAATGGGGGTGTTTAATGTTATGACATTATTTATTGACATTTTGGGCAGGGAGCTGGGCATGTGATGGTCTCTTGGGTATTTAGTTCAAAATTCTCCTGTCTTGATGGAGATGCTAATCTACATCCTGGACTCTGACATGGAGGCAGCCCCATGAACAGGACTTTGGGTTGTTTCTTTTGAGGAGACATTGACTATGGAAAGGAAGGAGGAAGGGGGCTATTTGTCACAATGACAGTGCTCACTATATGCTCCATGAGCTGCCTTGATTTTGCAGCCTCTTTTAGAGGTCAGCTGCTGCTGCTATGTCACTTCAGTCGTGTCCACCTCTGTGTGATCCCATAGACGGCAGCCCACCAGGCTCCCTATATAATTAATTCAGCTGATGGTCTGGGAGTAGAACTTGCAGATGGTCCGTGAGTAGAATTTGTGTGTCACTTTCAGGCCAAAATAGTTTAAAACACCTCTTGTATGCGTGCAGGCTAAGTTACTTCAACCATGTCTGAATCTGTGCGATGTTATGGACTACAGGCCTCCCCACTCCTCTGTAAGTGGAATTCTCCAGGCAAGAATACTGGAGTGTGTTGCCACGCCCTCCTCAATGGGACCTTCCCGACCCAGGGATCAAACCTGTATCTCTTACATTTCCTGCGTTGGCAGGCAGGTCCTTTACCACTAGCTCCACATGGAAAGCCCCATAGTGATTTTAAAGGTCATATGTTTCAGATGGTATAATTACAAATTGGAAGAGTTTACATCTGTAAATTACCAGGCCTAGTAGGATAGGCAAGCAATAACAAGAACAGTATCAAACCCCTCTCCTGATGTAATATGGTGGCCTGCATATTCAGTTCAGTTCAGTTCAGTCACTCAGTCATGTCCGACTCTTTGCAACCCCATGGACTGCAGCATGCCAGGCTTCCCTGTCCATCACCAGCTCTCAGAGCCCACTCAGACTCATGTCCTTTGACTCAGTGATGCCACCCAACCATCTCATCCTCTGTCATCCTCCTCTCCTCCCAACTTCAATCTTTCCTAGCATCAGGGTCTTTTCCAATGAGTCAGCTCTTCACATCAGGTGGCCAAAGTATTGGAGTCTCAGCTTCAGCATCAGTCCTTCCAAAGAATACTCAGGATTGATCTCCTTTAGGATGGACTGGTTGGATCTCCTTGCAGTCCAAGGGACTCTCAAGAGTCTTCTCCAACACCATAGTTCAAAAACATCAATTCTGCTGTGCTCAGCTTTCTTCATAGTCCAACTCTCACATCCATACATGACTACTGGAAAAACCATAGCCTTGACTAGATGGACCTTTGTTGGCAAAGTAATGTCTCTGCTTTTGAATATGCTGTCTAGGTTGGTCATAACTTTTCTTCGAAGGGGCAAGTGTCTTTTAATTTCATGGCTGCACTCACCATCTGCAGTGATTTTGGAGCCCCCCAAAATAAAGTCTGTCACTGTTTCCATTGTTTCCCCATCTATTTCCCATGAAGTGATGGGACTAGATGCCATGATCTTAGTTTTCTGAATGTTGAGCTTTAAGCCAACGTTTTCACTCTCCTCTTTCACTTTCATCAAGAGGCTTTTTAGTTCCTCTTCACTTTGTGCCATAAGGGTGGTGTCATCTGCATATCTGAGGTTATTGATATTTCTCCTGGCAATCTTGATTCCAGCTTGTGTTTCATCCAGCCCAGAATTTCACATAATGTACTCTACATATAAGTTAAATAAGCAGGGTGACAAAATACAGCCTATATAAAAGATATAGCCTGTATAGAAAAGATAAAAAGTGGTTGATGAATGTCATTGGTATCAGATTTATCATTTACTACGAAGAGAAAAGTCATCAACTTCCATTAGTAGTATCTTTGGGGAAATGTTTGAATTTTGCTTAGTGACATGAAAAATACGAACAAGTGAAAGAAATCTTTTCTCGTCTACAGTTGAACTGAATTCATAGTTATTTTGCACTTCTTTTAACGAAAGGGAAAATAATGACATATATTTCCTAAGAGTTTAAACAAACATATGAACAAAGAAAATGATTCCAAGAGTAACTATCACAAATCACCTTTTAACCACACAATGCCAATTAAATGAAATAGTCATTGATGATTCACTTTGGGTCCTTGATTTTACCTTATTAAGGACTCTAGCTGGGGCTTCCCTGGTGGCTCAGAGATTAAAGCATCTGCCTGGAATGCTGGAGACCCGGGTTTGATCCCTGGGTCGGGAAGATCCCCTGGAGAAGGAAATGGCAACCCACTCCAGTACTCTTGCCTAGAGAATCCCATGGAGGGAGGAGCCTGGTAGGCTGCAGTCCATGGGGTTGCAAAGAGTCGGACACGACTAAGCGACTTCATTTCACTTCACTTCAAGGACTCTAGCTAGTTTGAAAATGACCAAAGCTATAGACTATGGCAGTATTGAAAAACTGCTCAGCGGTTTGGGAGCCTGTTGTTTGGACATTAGGAATGTCAAGGGCTCTGAGCAGAGTCTGGATCTGATCAAGTTTCAGTGTCACTGAAATGGGAAAAGTGTGTCCTTCTGCCTCTGTGGATCTCTACTGTGGTCTGCAGGACAGCTGCCAGGAGCTAACTCTGTGTGTCAGATCTTCATCCTGCTGCTTATTGTTCAGTCGCTTAGTCATCTCTGACTGTTTGTGACCCCATGGACTGCAGCACACCAGGCTTCCCTGCCCTGTGGCTTGAGAGGTATTAATAACAAGTAGCATCTTACCTAGGGGGCTTCCCAGATGGTGCTAATTAAAATAAAGTCTGTCACTGTTTCCATTGTTTCCCCATCTATTTCCCATGAAGTGATGGGACTAGATGCCATGATCTTAGTTTTCTGAATGTTGAGCTTTAAGCCAACGTTTTCACTCTCCTCTTTCACTTTCATCAAGAGGCTTTTTAGTTCCTCTTCACTTTGTGCCATAAGGGTGGTGTCATCTGCATATCTGAGGTTATTGATATTTCTCCTGGCAATCTTGATTCCAGCTTGTGTTTCATCCAGCCCAGAATTTCACATAATGTACTCTACATATAAGTTAAATAAGCAGGGTGACAAAATACAGCCTATATAAAAGATATAGCCTGTATAGAAAAGATAAAAAGTGGTTGATGAATGTCATTGGTATCAGATTTATCATTTACTACGAAGAGAAAAGTCATCAACTTCCATTAGTAGTATCTTTGGGGAAATGTTTGAATTTTGCTTAGTGACATGAAAAATACGAACAAGTGAAAGAAATCTTTTCTCGTCTACAGTTGAACTGAATTCATAGTTATTTTGCACTTCTTTTAACGAAAGGGAAAATAATGACATATATTTCCTAAGAGTTTAAACAAACATATGAACAAAGAAAATGATTCCAAGAGTAACTATCACAAATCACCTTTTAACCACACAATGCCAATTAAATGAAATAGTCATTGATGATTCACTTTGGGTCCTTGATTTTACCTTATTAAGGACTCTAGCTGGGGCTTCCCTGGTGGCTCAGAGATTAAAGCATCTGCCTGGAATGCTGGAGACCCGGGTTTGATCCCTGGGTCGGGAAGATCCCCTGGAGAAGGAAATGGCAACCCACTCCAGTACTCTTGCCTAGAGAATCCCATGGAGGGAGGAGCCTGGTAGGCTGCAGTCCATGGGGTTGCAAAGAGTCGGACACGACTAAGCGACTTCATTTCACTTCACTTCAAGGACTCTAGCTAGTTTGAAAATGACCAAAGCTATAGACTATGGCAGTATTGAAAAACTGCTCAGCGGTTTGGGAGCCTGTTGTTTGGACATTAGGAATGTCAAGGGCTCTGAGCAGAGTCTGGATCTGATCAAGTTTCAGTGTCACTGAAATGGGAAAAGTGTGTCCTTCTGCCTCTGTGGATCTCTACTGTGGTCTGCAGGACAGCTGCCAGGAGCTAACTCTGTGTGTCAGATCTTCATCCTGCTGCTTATTGTTCAGTCGCTTAGTCATCTCTGACTGTTTGTGACCCCATGGACTGCAGCACACCAGGCTTCCCTGCCCTGTGGCTTGAGAGGTATTAATAACAAGTAGCATCTTACCTAGGGGGCTTCCCAGATGGTGCTAATGGTAAAGAACCTGCCTGTCAATGCAGGAGACATAAGAGATGTGGGGTCAATCCCTGGGATGGGAAGATTCCCTGGAGGAGGGCATGGCAACCCACTCCAGCATTCTTGCCTGGAGAATCCCATGGACAGAGGAGCCTGGCAGGCTACAGTCCATAGTGTTGTGAAGAGTCAGACATGACTGAAGCGACTTAGCACCGAACAGCACAGCACCTTACCTGCAGGACTAGACAGAGAAACTGCTGTGAGCGAACTTCCAGACTGTATCCTCCTACTCTGGCTCACAGACGAGAACCGACCCCACGGATTTGTTTCCAGATTTCACAAGTGAGAATGCGATTCAAAACACTTTTATTTCCAAATGCTAAATCGGATTTGAAACAAAACACATACATTTTTAGTACCAGGACACACACACAAAAAAACCCAAAAACAAAAACCCAAGCCCTGGTAGGTTTAGATGCCCAGTAACACTACTCTTCAAATGCTGATTTCTCTGGCCTTTCCTACAAGTCTTGCATGCCTTATCCCTGCCACAGCAATTCCATCCAAGCAGGAGTGTGAATGTTATAGATTTTGTCTCCCTTCTGCAGCCCAGGAAAATAAACATCTAAACTGAGCCTAACTGTATATTGGTTTCTCCTGAGCCGTGTAAATATAATAATACATATTTTGACCTAGATATAGTAAATATATAAATATGCAAAGGCTTCTAACCACCTTCTGTTGCTTCCAGAAGCCAAGTAAATGTTTTGCTGAGATCCATTTTAGGGGTATGTTGTTTTCAGTGATGCCTTATGCTGACCTGTGTCAGTGATGCTTGTCTTTCACCTTGTAAGCTATGTCAGTGTTGCAATATTATTAAAAAGAACAAAATACCAAAGGGTTTTAATTTTTCCCTCTTTTCTCATGTTTCTATGTCTCCATGGCCCACCTACACCAGTATTAAGTTGATTTGCTCCAGGATCCTTATGAGTGTCTGTCTTCATTTTAAGTTTTTCTCTCCCCTGTGCCGGACGACTCCCTGGTATTGACAAAGTCTGTGCTTCAGCCTTTTCTGGTTTGCTTGTTTGTATTTTCCCTGCCTGAGGTTGGACTGAACTGTAGAGCTTTCCACAGGAGAGGTAGAGTTTGGATAAGCCAGCAGTTTAAGCAGATTTTATGACCAGCCAGTGTAATAAAATGCATTCAGGGGTCACCCAAGAAACTTTAATCAGCACCAGGGGTCACTGGATAGCACTTCTAGACAGGGGAGACAGAAATGAGGAACAGAGATTCAAAAGAGAGGACGAAGAGTTGGGGGAGGGGGCTAGGGATCGAAGGTTCTCAAATTATCAGAAATAACTTTTTTTTTAATCAATGTGTTTTGCAATCAGAATTGGTAAGAAGAGCCATAATTACTCAGCGGAAACTAGGGATCTGCTGCAAATTTAGATGAGAATTTTACCCAAAGACTTCATTTTTTTCCCTTGTGCAGTTTTGCATGAAAGTTTGGCTTATGATTGGTCTCGGGATGGATATCAGATATCTCACCCTGAAGGGAGAAACATTCCCACCAAATCCTTCTCCCCTGAAATGGAGGGAAAAAAATTCTGTATCCAATAATCAGAGCCTGGGCAGACAAATTGGCACCACTTTTTTTTTTTTTTTTTTGCTCTCCAGTCTCCCTTTTATTTTCTGCTAGAAATAAGACTGCAGACTTGAGTCACAATTCACAAATATTTGGTAGTATTATGTTGCAAGGAACTGCGGGGAAAAAACCCAGAAGAAGGTAATTCTTAAAAGCTTTGCCCTCACTCATGCAAACAAACTTTATGCTTCTCAATAAATCTCCTGTTTTGTAAGTGGCCATTAAAATAACGATCATTTGATTAAAATTCTGTTTTCTTTTCACAACGGTCATTTGGAGTTTGGAGGAACCTCCAAATGTGGTCTTGGCCATGATGTCATTAGCATTTTATTAATGCATTCAAAAGGTTAAAAGCTCTTACTTTTTATAGGGCTTTTAAAAGCAAACATTCGATTGTCTCTTGCATAAACTGACTGAACCCATTAAAATGTGACAACAACTTCAGAACTGACCCTGTTTAAGGGTAAAAAATTTGATCAAGGATTTGCCACATTTTTAATTGCTTTGAATGAGATGGAAACTGAAGTGAGGCCAATATTTGGGAATGGAAAGAATTAAATCCAGTCCAACACCTTTCCATATAATCATGATATTTTTTAAATTGGGATTTTTTTCCTTTTAGAGTTGAATGATTCTTTATGGCACAAAAATAGTTTATAGTTTGAAAAGTTTATTTTTTCCTCTTTAGTCATAATGCAGTCAGTTTGTCATTAAAAATAAGATGGAAACATTTTTCAAAAAATATGTTTCAGGAGACCTAGCCTAAAAAAAAATATGCTCAGGGCGCCAACCGTAAATCTACCTTTGTTTTTTATTTGGATGCAAACGCACATGTGTCTGTGCAGATCTGAAATGATGTTACCCAAAGTTGAGTCTCTTACTTGTCAGTTAGGCATTTTGAGGAATTATGCTATAATCTACAATAAAATAACAAAATCAGTGGTGCTACAGCCATTTATTGTTATTTTCCATTTTGTTTTATTCTCATCACATATATATTTTTAAGTTGGAATACCCTCATTTTATTGAATGATATTTTGTATACAAAAGAGAAAAATTTTGCTCCTTCTTTGTCCTCTAAATGCAAATGTACATGCTCCATTCTTATTTTTTCCAACTTTTACATCACTGATTGTGAATATTGTTTTATTCCTGTATTTTTTTAGTGACTGATTACATTTCTCACTGCAGTACATTCTGGTTTTTTTTTTTTTTCCCCAGAGTAGTAAGGTCTTTATTTTTTTTCCTCCTTCCAAATGAACTACTGAGAAAGCATCTCCTTGGACTTTTCTTTTTTAATTGCTTCTGTGTTCTGAGGCATTGGGAGAGCTGCATAACTAGCAGAAGCCGATCAGCAGATAAGCTTGCATAACACGCACTTAATTATACAAACAAGTCTTTCTGGAGAAAGTCTTCTGACAATTACCTCCTGAAGTAAATATACCTCGGTGACTGTCAATAGTAATAAAACCCTCACAATCATTTCTTAAAGCTTTTATTGTTTGCCTATAATTAGCATGCTGATGTGATTAAAGCTACATTTGGCTTTTGATAAACCCCAGACTCCCATAGATAACATTTCCAGTGGTTCAAAGCTGCTTTCATTAGAAGCGATATTTATCTGATTTGTAACCAATCAATTGGAAATAAAACTTTCCTGTGGCATGCCGTTAAAACAGCCAGCAGCAGCCCTGGTTTCCCAAAGCCCCTCTCCTCATCTATGTCCTTGAGTGAGATGGATTCCATATGGTCAGGCTCAGGAGAAGGGGAAAGGGATTGAAAAGGTAGGGAATTCGGCTCTAAGAAGTGCCCCTCCAGACGTCCTGCCTTATTTCTACTTGCTGCTATTCGAAGGCACGGTAACTGCTGTAACCAATTTTCTTGAAAAATATATTTTTGTGTAGCAGCAGAAAAACCTGAAGAATTGGGGTTGGTTAAGGTTATTTTGCGATATTTACTCTGCCTCTGTATTTTTAAGTTTATGTTGGATTCTGTTATTAGACCCTTTCAATTCTGATTTTAAGTTTGTCCCCTTTGCCCTCCTCTAAAATTATTTCTCCCTCTGTTTCCATATTATTCTTGTTTTCTCTTTTCTTTTTTGTGTATGTGTATTTGTTTTATACAATAACCTTCAGTTTGCAACCACTTTAAATTTCTTTTAAAAAGCACTAAATTTTGAAGTTTTGAAAAATAGATAAATAATGACTTTCAAAAGTTTATCTGACCCAGCAAATACGCTGAGTATGTTCTAAATGTTCATAAGCGGATAGAGGAACACAGAGCTGATAGTATTTATACATTATTGCTTCAGTGATATCTTTCATCTCAGTTTCTGTATAATTTCTCCTCTGCACTAAATTACTCAGGTATTTATTCTTGTTCTCAATAGAAAGAGGAAAAAGAAAGAAAGAAAGGATAGTGCACCTTCAAAATCTCTGTTATTTAAAGCATTTTCCCCCTCTTATTCTCCATACTTCCCAAACATTTCATAGTTTTAGAAATAAAATAGAGAAAGGAAAATATTTTCTATAATGGAGCCAGTGTTGACATGCAAACCTTTATGGATTTCCAGTCATGGATCATTAAAATATTTAAATATATGGTAAACATGTGCATAAATGCTATATATGCCATGCTTTTCAAGTTGAGTTTTAAAGTGAATGTACATAAACAAAATATTTTATTGCTATTAAAATAAAAACATGAAATATATGTCTGTGAAACCATTTATACCAGTTATATCTTGAAAAGGAATGCCATTTCATGTTACATATTACCTGTAAGCAGTTACATTTTAAAACTGAGAAAATAGGAAGAGGAGCTTTTCCTGTACAATGAATAACAAGACTGGGTATGTCTCTGCTGGTGTGGCATTTATGAATATGTTTTATAGTCAGGAGAATTTTTGCAGAATGGAAGGCTCAGGGAAAAGGTTAGTGGTATGTTATGGGTCTTTTGAAAACAACTTTTATCAAATAGTTTATACACTATCTTTACCATTTATTTTAGAAAATAGTTTAGAAATCATTAAAGACTCATTTTAAATAAGTCAAATATAAAATGCTTCTTCATTTTAATTACATTTCCTCATTTCTCCATCTCCTAATTAACAGACATTAAGTAACTCTGTTGGCAAATATCAAAACACAAAATATTTATTCTCATCTTGATTTTGGATCTTTTAACATAAGAATATTAATCACATGTTCTTTGGATACAATTTTTATTTCTGTTAAAAAAACAGTAAGTATATTTTATATTTTAGAAGCTGAAGCTGTATTTCAGCAACCATATGATCGCTAAAATAACAGAGAGGCTCAGAGCATTCTGGGTTTGAGTGGTGCCTTTAAAATATACTCTGTGCATAACTGAAACCACAGTGACAATATTTCAAGTGATAGAAAGAAAAATGGTTTGCAGATTTACAAAGAGAAGTCATGTACTTCTGCAAAGTTTTATTCTCATAGAAGTTGCTGGGCATATGGATTAATAAGACTGAGATAATATCACATCAAATAATTAAAGGTAGAGGGGGTAATCTCACTTAACTGGATTTTTGAAAACTGGTGCTCAAGTGCATGTTTGCACATGTGTGTTATGAGTTTGTGTATAATAAAGACACACAGGTGACCATGGCATGACAATTTAACTGTTTAGGTATCTTCAAATTTCCTTCTCTTGAATTACTATGTATATTATTGTGTATAACTCTTAAATTATTTTACTGATAAACATACACTTATCTAGCCATTGACTATAGCACACAATAAAAAAATATCAGAATGAAAACTGAAAAATTGCAGTTGTATCTCTTTACAATGCCAAAGAGCTGAGTGTCTGAAAATCATCAAGGAACTGATGTAATGGTTTCAGTTTTTACCCAAATGTTTGGCATCATGTAGACATGGCCACAGGCTGTGTTCCCTCTCTGATGAGGGTGCTTGTCATTGGTAGATACACGATATTTCAAAAGTACTTGGTAGAGCAACTGCAAAAGTGATTGAAATGACATTCTTCAGGCTGCACACTTGAAAAGTCTGATCACTTTTTCTTGCATGCAGCCAAGCCAAGTCATTCCAATTCACATCTCTCGGATCATACTTAAGATGATTTTCTCTCACATCCGTCTTTGCATTTGGATGTGTTGATTCCTTTATTTTTGTTTCCTGAAATGAACATGATTTTTTAAAAAAAAATTCTGTACATGACAGAGATTTAAATTTTGTTCATATATCCTATGCACACCATGAAGGCATGCCTTGATATTTCTATGCCTCCTTGAAAAAACTGTTGATAGAGAGGGAAAGAATCTTCTTATTTCAAGTTTTACCTAAAGACAGAGTGGGCTTCATGCTTCCCAGTTAAGTCTTTCAGAGAAGCTGTGTCCATGAATTTGGTAATGGTTCAGTTCAGTTCAGTCGC
Organism: Madoqua kirkii; assembly: GCA_006408675.1. Lineage (NCBI taxonomy): Eukaryota > Metazoa > Chordata > Mammalia > Artiodactyla > Bovidae > Madoqua > Madoqua kirkii. The sequence goes on along the minus strand of SJYC01007373.1, from coordinate 5,701 downwards.
TCAGTCGTGTTCGACACTTTGCGACCCCATGAATCACAGCACGCCAGGCTTCCCTGTCCATCACCATCTCCCGGAGTTCACTCACACCCACAGGAACAAATAGTCCAATTTCCACTGTTTCATTAAACTACAGGGTTGACTCAAGTTTAAAAAAACCTCTCAATTTATTAAAGGCATTGACTTGTCTTTCTTTCTTTTTACATTCCTGACCCAAAGCAGGCTTATGAGTGTGTTCTGCTATGGTGTCCTTTCCAACGTCTGGCCACACAGCGCTAGAAACAGTAAAACCAGCTAAATCCACTCAGCTCCCCAGACAAAAAGAACAAGGACAAAGATGTGCCCTGACAGTGTGTTTCAGTTTATATTCTGTGTATTCATAATGCTTTTAGAAACCTACTCCATATTCATATAAAACTTGTTTGCTTACATTTGGATGAAAAGCAGCCATCTTCTTTTCAGTTCTATATGTGGCTACGTGGCTAGTGTGATTCTATTTTTCATTTTCTCACAACTTGAAACATATTGTGAGGAAACCAGTTTTTAAAAAGGGAGTTTCAATGTAAGGGAGCTCTGTAAGTAAATGAGTACAGTAACCCTTACACTTTGGGACTCAAGAAACTAGTTCTTAAAAGCAAAAGCAATTTGGAGGATTCCTCAGCAGGAAGTCCTCGGCACAAAATGGCGTCGTTGGGCAAGTCTGCTCACAAGGAAGGTGGTGGGGGAGCTGCACACTCTCACAGAGAAGCGAATCAGGGGCAGAATATACTTGCATTCATGAACATGTCTCTGTGCCCCTCCTTGTACAGCTTTTTACACATTGTGTGAAGGCCTGATGGAGGTGGACAGACTGGGCTCTAGAGACTCCCCTCCTATTTGCTCTGGCCGGAGTAATTATTGCAGAGTCACTTCAGAGCCCAAGAGAAAGAACACTAAAAAAAAAAAAAAAGTTTTTAAAGGAAAGGAAAGAAGAAGATGGAGGGGGAAAAAAAAAGAAGAAAGAACAGGCACTCTCTGCTCCAACGGAAGCTATGCCAAGAAGCAACTAACTAAAAACAGACAGAGCAGAGAGGAGAAATGAGGAAAGAATAAAATGGTTTGGAGTCAGGCTGACAAATGCACAAGAGAAAAATTCACATGGCTTCAGAGCAGCTCTTGGCGTCTGTCTCAGAAATTTATGCATGTGTATAGTTTTTCATTTTTATTTATGGAAGAATATTTTGCAATTTCTTTTTACTGAAAAAGATGAGTTCTTTTCATTCTCCTACCATAGTGGAGAGAACACCTCTACCTTCCCTCCAAAAGCCTACCTCCTCTACTTAACAATTTTAAAAAATGCCTGTATGTGTGTGTGTGTGTGCGCACACACATGCAGGTGGGTAGGTGCTGAATCACTAGATGACTTCCTACTGTCTCTAACCAAATAGAGTGCTAAAACCCAAATGTCTGAGCCTACTGTCTTTCAGCTAGTATCCTAACACCCCGTTTTGAGGAGAGGGAGGCCCATTGGCTTGTTTCAAAAGAAGGCAGGGTGTAACTCAGGCCCATTTGACTTTCCATTACTGTGAATAGTCTAAGCAGCCCCAGGGCTGAGGTCTGCAAGTATTTGGCTTATTAGATCTAATCCATTGATGGCTTGTGTGGTAATGAATGTCTGAAATGCTTGTCTATGATTAGGAATTTTTAATGCTGTCCTCATGGGCTCTGCTGAGCTTTCCTGCTTGTAAACGGAGGCTTAACACACTACAATCACTCGTGGAACTGTGTGAGTTGGCAACACCCAGAGAGAAAATTTGCCATTGTGATGCTAATTTCCTTCTCACCTTTGACCAGAAGTGGTAATTATATATAATTTATAGAAACTGCTTCTCTGGAGTGAGAAAGCCTAAGGGAAACACAGAAGTGTGTTTAAACTAAATGGAATACTTCACAGATAAGAAATACAAATGTAGTTTGAACCAGATTGTTCCTTTCTGTTCCAGGATCAAAACTGGAGAATTCTGACTCCTCTGAAAAGCAGAGCCCATACTGTGGGAATTCTTACTTGGACTTCTCTCTACAAGGCTTCCCTGGTGGCTCAGAGGTAAAGAATCCGCCTGCCCATGTAGGATATGTGGGTTCAATCCCTGAGTTAGGAAGATCCCCTGGAGGAGGAAATGGAAACCCACTCCATTATTCTTGCCTGGAAAATTCCGTGGACAGAGGAGCCTGGTGGGCTACCATCCATGGGGTCACAAAAGTATTAGACATAGTGACTTAGTGACTAAACAACAAAAACTGCACAGCTACCAACTTGATCAGAGACTCTCAGAACAAGTGCCAGGGCTTTTGTTCCTTTGTTTTCTTCTATAGCAGACATGTTCTAAAGGTACTGATGGTGATTAATCATGAATGATTGTTCAAAAGAGTGGCTTTCAAGCATCTATTTTCTGTTCTTCCTTGCCACTCCACTCTCCCCATTTCCCCGATATCAACATTAACCTAGTTGTAGTGTGATAGACACACCTGCAAAGTCACTCTGGAGAAGTGTGTGCATGACTCCCACCTCTAGGCTGGCCACCGGTGTTGCCCCAAGAACACTGGAGTAGCATCCTCGAAGAGAAGTCTCCTGAAGTATGTTTCAACTTATGGGTCCCAATTTCCAGTATTTCTTTTCATCAGAAGTGATCTCCTCAAAGGAGTGGATGTTTCAGTGGGGCAGTAAGAAGCAGTGCCCAGGCAGACTGTGATGATGTGGATAATGCTGATGACACATAGGGGGAGCAGGTAATCGCCTTTTCAGGTAAATGGTGCTGGTTAGTATACATGCATATATTGTAACCACATTCTATTTAGGAGCCAGAATGTTGATCTTTTAGTGTTGATTGAAAGACTATTTCTATCTATTTCTACTTCTGATTGAAAGTGGCAGACAAGTGAAAGTCAAATCCAGACACTTCCAAGTAGTGGAAATAGCACAAGCTTTAAAGTTGGACAGGTCTGGACTCATATTTTAATACACTACATATTAACTGTGTACCTTTGATTTCCCAGATCCTCAGTATCCTCAGTCTTTAAGATGAACACCCCCTTGAGGGATTTGTAAGATGGGATGCAGAAAATAGTTGGTCCACTGCAGAAACAAACAGAAAACAGGGGGGGAAAAGTCAAAAACAAAACCCTCAACATTCAATGAAAGTTAGTTATTTCTTTCCCCCTAAAATTGTAACAAAATCATGGTTTTTAGAAGTGAACCATTTTTGTTGCAAATAACTATGAAGTCTAGCGATTTAGTCTTTAACAAATGATGACCTTGCTATACCATGATAGATTGAAGTAGCTGAGATGTTAAAGGAGATATAATGCTTTAAATGTTTAATACTCTGTTATCCATTTTTAGTACCAAATATCCATAGGCAGTTTTCTTATGCTGTAATAATAATATCCTTTTTGTGAGAGCTATAGACTTATTCTTTAATTTTTTCACATAACAATTTTATGAAGTCATTATTCCTGTTTTACAAATAAGAGAATTAAGTCTCAAAATGCTAAAATTCTTGCCACAACCCAAATAGTGGAGATGAGATTGTAACCCAGGTCTGTATGTGTATATGCTAAGTCACTTCAGTCAAGTCTGACTCTTTATAACCCAATAGACTGTAGCCCTCCAGGTTCCTATGTCCATGGGATTCTCCATGCAAGAATACTGGAGTGGGTTGCTCTGCCCCTCCTCCAGGGTATCTTCCCAACCCTGGGGTTGAACCCGTGTCTCATGTCTCCTGCATTGGCAGGCAAGTTCTTTACCAATAGTGCCACCTGGGAAGCCCAATCCAGTTCTACTTGGCTCTAAATACCAAGCTCTTAACCACTGTGTATACTGCCTTATACAGAATTGAACCATAGCATCACTGCAGACAATCATTTTAGATTCTGCTCAGATACCCTGATGACTCAAAATTCACTTTTCCATCTAGGTAATTCATTCCACTTTTTAATAGTTCTGTTTTCCTGAGCTAATTACTTTGAATCTGATGATCATCACTATGAAGCTGAGAGGGACATTCAAACAATTACATGAAAATAAATGTAATACAGGGTAAAAAAGAAAAGTCATTTTTCACTTGATGGAACATTTTCACGACCAACATTTTAGAACTGTGCTTGCTGCACATGGATATTAAGAATTGAAATGTGGCTACTTAACATGGCTAGTGCAAACTGAGATGCACTGAGTGCATAATATATGCTGGATTTCACATAAGATTTCTCATGAATTGCTTACACATCAAATTGATAATATTTTGGACATTAAATAGATGCATTATTTAAATTATTTTTACCCATTTCCCTTTACTTTTGCAAATGTGGCTACTGGAAAATTTTAAATTACATATGCATACACTTACATCTGTAGCTTGCATTACATTTCTGTTGGACAGCAATTGTTCTGTACCCTCAAGTGGGAAGGTATCAGATGTTTGAAGAAGTGAAGTCGCTCAGTCGTGTCCGACTCTTTGTGACCCCGTGGACTGTAGCCTACCAGGCTCCTCCGTCCATGGGATTTTCCAGGCAAGAATACTGGAGTGAGTTGCCATTGCCTTCTCCAGGGGATCTTCTTGACCCAGGGATCAAACCCAGGTCTCCCGCATTGGAGGCAGATGCTTTAACCTCTGAGCCACCAGGAAAGCCCTATAGAGTGTATCAAATCCACACTTGTTTCCCCAGACAGTCAGAGAACAGAAGGAGGTGGGAGCAGGGTGCAGGATGGAGGGCACACCATGTATGCCTATGGCCAATTCATATTGATGTATCACAAAAACCATCACAGTATTGTAAAGTAATTATCCTCCAATTAAAATGAACTAAAAAGAAAAGCAAATGCCTACTTATCTTCCACTCAATGCTGTTTTAATGCCCTGAGTACAGGGTACTCTGTAAGCACAGTGTGTGTATGTGTGTGTGAAGTCACTTTAGTTGTGTCCAGCTATTTGTGACCCCATGGATTGTAATCTGCCAGGCTCCTCTGTGCATGGGATTTCCCAGGCAAGAGTACTGGAGTGGGTTGCCATGCTCTCCTACAAGGGATCTTCCCAACCCAGGGATCGAACCTGCATCTCTTATGTCTCCTGCATTGGTAGGCAGGTTCTATACCACTAGCACCACCTGGGAAGCCCCTGTGTAGGTACAGAGAGATCATTTTTCTTTTGGCATATAATTAGTACTAAAGTGAATATCCCTCAATCAGCCTTAAGTTTGACTAAAGTTATTCATTTATTTACACCAGAAATATTAGTCTTTGTGGTACAGAGAAATGTAAGGCCTCAGTTCTTAAAATCCATGGAGTTAGCATTGGAAAAATTGGGTCATTGGTCCACAGTTTTGCTGGGTGTGGGTAAGTGGGTATGAAAGGAAAGTGTGGAGCAGAGAACAGATGGAGAGCTCTCCTAAACAGATGCTGTGAAGAACATAATGGTCTTTTCAGATTCTGAGTTCTCCACTTGGACACAACAGAATATTATCCAGGGTAACCAACGATGCTGAAGACCTGTGTTAGCTCTGATAACTCTTCCCTGGGAAATCAAATGGTATTATTTTCAACTGTCCCACCTAGAAATGGTTTGTTCAGGCCACAGAGAGGAGGTTTCAGCTGATTTCCAGACTGGAGGAAGGACTTCTTCCCGTCAGCCTGCCTGCCTCCCTCCCACCCGCCCTCCCGCCTGCCTGC
>SJYC01007370.1:0-16814 GCA_006408675.1 Madoqua kirkii | reverse complement strand
CTTTGAGGACTTGGGGTAAGCAATAATTTTTTAGAAATGATACTCAAAGCACAAACAACAAAATAAAAATATATAAATTGGACTTCATTAAAAATTTTGTGCTTCAAAGGACATTGAACAAAGGATAAATGACAGTGAGAATGATAGAAAATATTTGTAAACCATTTACCTGATAAGGGAATTATATCCAGAATATATCATAAACTCAGCAATAAAAAGTCAACTCAATTGAAAAACAGGCAGATGTTCTAAAAAGTTATTTCTCTAAAGAGGAGAATAATAACAAGGACAGGAAAAGATACTCAGTACCATTAGTCATCAGAAGCTAATCAAAACCATGAGAAAGTAGCACTTCACACCCACTAGGATGACTATAATCAAAAAAGGAAAAAATAATGATCATTGGCAAGGATGTGGAGAAATTGGAACATTTTCTTGTATGTTGCTGGTGGGAATAAAATGGTTCAGACATTGTCTTAGTCAGTTTAGGCTGCTATAATAAAATACTATAGAGTGTATAATAAAATACTGTAGAGTGGGTGGCTTAAACAAAAGACACTTATTTCTGAAGGTTAGGAAGTGCAAGATTAAGGTGCTGGCAGATTTGGTTTCTGGTGAGAACTCACTTCTTGGCTTGCAGACAGATACTGTCTAAGCCCTTACATGGCAGAGAAAGAAGGCACTCAGGTCTTTCCTCCTCTTCTAATGAGGACACTAATCCCATCCTGAGAGTCCACCCTCATAACCTCATCTAAACCTAATTACCTACCAAAGGTCCCACCTCCAAATACCTCCTAGGCATTCACAGTGAGAGTTAGGGCTTTAACATTTGAATTTGTTTGGGAGGGAGGAGACACAAATATTCAGTCCACAACAGCCACTATGGGATAGTTTGACAATTCCTCAAAATATTAATTTACCATGGAAGTGAAAGTGCTAGTCACTCAGTCATGTCCAACTCTTTGAGACCCCATGACTCCAAGGACTGTAGCCTGCCAGGCTCCTCTGTCCATGGAATTCTCCAGGCAAGAATACTGGAGTGGGTAGCCATTCCCTTCTCCAGGAGATCCCCACTCAGGGATCAAAACTGTGTCTCCTGCATTGCAGGCAGATTCTTTATAGTCTGAGCCAACAGAAAAGCCCAGTATGAACTACCAATTCCAATTCTGCTTATATATCCAAGAGGAATGAAACCATACATCAACATGGAAAGCTGTTTACAAGTATTCATAATAGCCTCAAAGTGAAAACAACCCAAATATCCATCTACTGAAGAATGAATATAAACTGTGTCATATCCATACAATGGAATATTATTTGGCAATGAAAGGAAATAAAATGCAGATAAATCCTATAACATGGATGAACTTTTAAATCATTACGGTAAGTGAAAGAAGTAAGACAGATCAGGCAAAGCTACAGAGACAGAGAGCAGAGCAGAGGTTATCGCGAACTGTGGGGCCTTAAAGGAAAACGAGGAGTGACTTCTATCAGACATAAAAGACTTCTTTTGGAGATGATAAAAAAATCAATTCTAAAAATCTAAATCTAAAATCTAAAATTGAATGTCATGATGGTTGCACAACTCTGTAAATACACTAAATACCACTGAACTGTAAGCTTTAAATAAATGAATTGTATAACATGTGGATGATATCTCAATGAAGCTGTTAAAAAAATGCAAAGAGAACCCTGATGGTATTCCCAGGATTTCCCGTTCCTGAAAACCAGCCCTTAGGATATGTGAGACATTGCTATTTGCTAATAATTGTGCTGTTGCTTAGTCACTAAATCATGCCCAACTGTTTGTGACCCCATGGACTGCAGGCCACCAGACGCCTCTCTCCAAGGAATTTCCCAGGCAAGAGTACGGGAGTAGTCATCATTGAGTCAGTGATGCCATCCACCTATCTCATCTTCTGTCATTCCCTTCTCCTCCTGCCTTCAAACTACCCAGCCTCAGGGTCTTTTCCAATGAGTTGGCTCTTCACAAGTGGCCAAAGTATTAGAGCTCTAGCTTCAACATCAGTCCTTCCAATGAATATTCAGGACTGATTTCTTTTAGGATTGACTGGTTGAATCTCTTTGCAATCCAAGGCACGCTCAAGAGTCTTCTCCAACACCACAGTTCAAAAGCACCAATTCTTCAGCACTCAGCCTTCTTTATGGTCCAACTCTCTCATCTGTACATGACTACTGGAAAATTCATAATTTTAACTAGACAGATCTTTGTCAGCAAGCTAATGTCTCTGCTGTTTAATATGCTGTCTAGGTTTGTCATAGCTTTTCTTCCAAGGAGCAAGAGTCTTTCAATTTCATAGCTGAAGTCACCATCAGCAGTGATTTTGGAGCCCAAGAAAATAAAGTCTGTCATGGTTTCCATCGTTTCCCCATCTATTTGCTATGAAGTGAACAGATCGGATGCCATGATCTTCGTTTTTTAAATGTTTTTTTAAGCCAGCATTTTCACTCTCCTCTTTCACTTTCATCAAGAAACTCTTTAGCTCCTCTTCCCTTTCTGCCATAAGGATGGTGTCATCTGCATATCTGAAGTTATTGGTATTTCTCCCGGCAATCTTGATTCCAGCTTTTGCTTCATCCAGCCCAGCATTTTGCATGATATACTCTGCATATAAGTTAAATATGCAGGGTGACAATATACAGCCTTGACGTACTCCTTTCCCAATTTGGAACCAGTCTGTTGCTTCAAGTTTGCTTCTAACTGTTGCTGCTTGACTTGCATACAGATTTCTTAGGAGGCAGGTGAAGTGGTCTGATATTCTCATCTCTTTAAGAATTTTCCAGTTTGTGGTGATCCACACAGTCAAAGGCTTTAGCTTAGTTAATGAAGCAGAAGTAGATGCTTTTCTGGAATTCTCTTGCTTTTCTTATGATTCAATAGGTGTTGGCAATTTGATCTCTGGTTCCTCTGCCTTTTCTAAAATCAGCTTATCATCTGGAAGTTCTCGATCATGTACTATTGAAGCCTAGCTTGGAGGATTTTGAGCATGACCTTGCTAGCATGTCCATGTGAAATGAGTGAAATTGTGTGGTAGTTTGAATATTTTTTCACATTGCCCTTCTTTGGGATTGGAATGAAAACTGACCTTTTCCAGTCTTGTGGCTATTGCTGAGTTTTCCAAATTTGCTGGCATTTTGAGTGCAGCACTTTAACAGCATCATCTTTTAGAATTTGAAATAGCTCAGCTGGAATTCCATCACCTCCACTAACCTTGTTCATAGTGATGCTTCCTTAGGCCCACTTGACTTTGCACTCCAGGATGTCTGGCTCTAGGTAAGTGATCACATCATCATGGTTAGCTGGGTCATTAAGATCTTTTTTGTGTAGTTTTTCTGTATTCTTATATAGTATTCTTGCCACCTCTTCTTAATCTCTTCTGCTTCTGTTATGCCCATATCATTTCTGTCCTTTATTTTGCCAATCTTTGCATGAAATATTTCTCTGGTATCTCTAATTTTCAGGAAGAGATCTCTACTCTTTCCCATTCTGTTGTTTTCCTCTATTTCTTTGCATTGTTCACTTAGGAAAGCTTTCTTATCTCTCTTTGTATTCTTTGGAACTCTGCATTCAGATGGGTATATCTTTCCTTTTCTTCTTTACCTTTCACATCTCTTCTTTACTCAGCTATTTGTAAGGCCTCCTCTGACAACCACTTCACCTTTTTGCATTTCTTTTTCTTGGGGATGGTTTTAATCATTGCCTCCTGTACAATGTTACCAACTGCTGTCCACAGTTCTTCAGGCATTCTATCAGAGCTAATCCCTTGAATCTATTTGTCACTTCCACTGTATAATCGTAAGGAATTTGATTTAGGTCATACCTGAATGGTCTAGTAGTTTTCCCTACTTTCTTCAATTTAAGTCTGAATTTGGCAATAAGAAGTTCATGATCTGAGCCACAGTCAGCTCCCAGTCTTGTTTATGCTGACCATATAGAGTTTCTCCATCTTTAGCTGCGAAGAATATAATCAATCTGATTTGGGTATTGACCATCTGGTGATGTCTATGTGTAGAGTCATCTCTTGTGCTGTTGGAAGAGGGTGTTTACTATGACCAGTGCATTCTCTTAGCAAAACCCTGTTAGCCTTTCCCCTGCTTCATTTTGTATTCCGATATCAAACTTGCCTATTATTCCAAGTATCTTGTGACTTCTTACTTTTGCATTCCAGTCCCCTATGATAAAAAAAAAAAAAAAGACATCTTTCTTTGGTGTTAGCTCTAGAAGATCTTGTAGGTTTTCATAGAACCATTCGACTTCAGCTTCTTCAGCATTAGAGGCTGGGGCGTAGCCTTGGATTATTGTGATATTGAATGGTTTGCCTTGGAAATGAACTAAGATCATTCTGTCATTTTTGAGATTGCACCCAAGTTCTGCATTTTGGACTTTTGTTGACTATGAAGGCTACTCCATTTTTTCTAAGGGATTCTTGTCTACAGCAGTAGATATAATGATCATCTGAATTAAATTCTCCCATTCCCATCCACTTTAGTTCAGTGATTTTTAAAATGTTGGTGTTCACTATTGCCATCTCTTGTTTGACCGCTTCCAATTTACCTTGATTCATGGACATAACATTCCAGATTCTTTTGCAATATTCTTTAAAGCATCAAGCTTTACGTTCACCATCAGACACATCCACAACTATGCACTGTTTCTGCTTTGGCTCAAGCTTTTCATTCTTTCTGGAGTTATTTCTCTGCTCTTCTCCCTTAGCATATTGGACACCTACCGACCTGGGGAGTTCATCTTTCAGTGTGAAAAGCATCTTTATGCCTTTTCACACTGTTCATGGGGTTCTTAAGTCAAGAATACTGAAGTGGCTTGCCATTCTCTTCTCCAGTGGACCTCATTTTGTCATAACTCTTCATCATGACCCATTCATCTGGGTGGCCCCACACAGCACAGCTCATACTTTCACTGATTTAGACAAGACTGTGATCCATCTGACCAGCTTGGTTAGTTTTCTGTGATTGTGGTTTTCATTCTGTCTGCCCTCTAATGGATGTGGATAAGAGGTTCATGGAAGCTTCCTGACAGGAGGGACTAGCTGTGGGGAAAACTGGGTCTTGCTCTGGTGGGCAAGACCATGCTCAGTAAATCTTTAATTCAATTTTCTGCTGATGGGTGTGGCCGTGTTTCCTTCCTGTAGTTTGGCTTGATACCAAACCATGGTAGGGGTAATGGTGACCTCCTTCAAGGACTTGTGCACTGTTGTAGTCAGTGCCCCTGACCCCATGGCAGGCCGCTGTTGACCCATGCCTCTGCCCGAGACTCCTGAACACTCACAGGCAAATCCAGCTCAGTTTCTTGTGAGATCACTACTCCTTTCTCCTGAGTACTGCTATGCACAAGATTTTGTTTATGCCCTCCAAGAATCTCTGTTTCCTCAGTCTTTTGGAACTTCTGTAATCAAATCCCACTGGCCTTCAAAGTCAAATTCCTTGGGGGTTTGCAGTCCCTTTGCCAGACCCCAGATTGGGAAATCCATTGAGCATCTTAGAATGTTTGCAAAAATGTGAGAACTTCTTTGGTAAAATTGTTCTCCAGTTTGTGGGTCACCCTTCATCCTAGGGTAAGGAAAAGCTACTAATAGGGCTTAGGCAGAAAAATATGTGATAGTATTTCCATGAAAAGAGAACCAAATGGATCCCAGATCAAAGACAACCTGAGGGGAAAGGGGAGACCAGTTTGAAGGATATTGCATTCCTCTTCTTGGGAGATAATGTGACCAAACAAAGCCAGAAGAGTGGGAATAAAGGTGGACAATTCTCTGGGGGTGTTTTGCTAAAGCAGGGCCATGTTAATAAGCACAGAGCTTTGCCAATGACCATGAAGTAAAGAATTAAGGGGAGACATTTTCTCAGCTGGGTCCATGGTAATGAATTCACCTGCCAATGCAGGACATACAAGAGATGCAGTGTCAATCTCCGGGTCAAGAATATCCCCTGGAGTAGGAAATGGCAACTTGCTCCAGTAGTCTTGCCTTGAACATTCCATGGACAGAGGAGCCTGGTGGGCTACAGTCCTTGGCATTGCAAAGAGTCAGACATGACTGAGCAACTGAGCACAACACATTTCCTTAATTAATTAAGATTATCTCTTCTGAGTAATTGACGTTAGAGTTGTTCTAATTGAGAAATAATTTACATACAGTAACATACACTCTTTCTAGTGAACAGTTCTGTTAATTTAACAAATGGACACAGTTTACAACTACCATCACAATCAATACATAGCTCAATTCCATCACTATAAGAAATTTCTGTAAAGCCTCTCCCCATTCCCAGCCCTACTAATCTTGTTTTCTTTTCCTACAGTTTTGCTTTTTATAGAACATCATGTAAATAGGATCATAAAGTATATGGCTTTGAATCTAGCATCTTTCGCTTATTACAATGTATCTGACATGATTCCATGATGCTGTGTGATTAAATTCAGCCCAGTTCAGTCACTCAGTCATGTTCGACTCTTTGCAACACCATGAACCGGAGCACACCAGGTCTCCCTATCCATCACCAACTCCTGGAGTTCACTCAAACCCATGTCCATTGAGTCAGTGATGCCATTGAATCATCTCATCCTCTGTCGGCCCCTTCTCCTCCTACCCTCAATCTTTCTCAACATCAGGGTCTTTTCAAATAAGTCAGCTTTTCGCATCAGATGGCCAAAGTATTGGAGTTTCAGCTTCAACATCAGTCCTTCCAATGAACACCCAGAACTCATCTCCTTTAGGATGGACTGGTAGGAAGTCAAGAAACTCCTGGAGTAACAGGTAAATTTGGCCTTGGAGTACAGCATAAAGCAGGGCAAAGGCTAATAGAGTTCTGCCAAGAGAACACACTGGTCATAGTAAACACCCTCTTCCAACAACACAAGAGAAGACTCTACACATGGACATCACCAGATGGTCGACACTGAAATCAGATTGATTATATTCTTTGCAGCTGAAGATGGAGAAGCTCTATACAGTCAGCAAAAACAAGACTGGGAGCTGACTGTGGCTCAGACTGTGAAATCCTTATTGCCAAATTCAGACTAAAATTGAAGAAAGTGGAGAAAACCACTAGACCATTCAGGTATGACCTAAATCAAATCCCTTATGACTATACAGTGAAAGTGAGAAATAGATTTAAGGGACTAAATTTTATAGACAGAGTACCTGATGAACTGTGGATGGAGGTTCATGTGTATAAATTAGTTTGACTCTTTATTGATGAGTAGTATTCCAAAGGATGGATATAGCATTATTTGCTTATTTTTTGCCTGTTTAAGGACATTTGGGTGACTTCCAGTTTGGGGCTATACAAGTAAAGACTTTATAGGTATCTATATACAGTCTTTCATGTGACCATAAGTTTTAACTTCATTTGGTTAAGTGACTAAGAGTGGGTTTCTGGTTCCTATGGTAAGTATTATGTTTAACTTTAGAAGAAACTGTCAAACTGTTTTCCAGAATGGCTGTAGCATTTTGCAACTCCACCAGTATTGTATAAAAATTCCAGTTACCCCAATCCTCTCCAGAGTTTGGAGTTAACACATTCTCGATATGTTTGGTTTTTCATTTTATCTGGAGTTGCTTTGCTTTTAGCCATTCTAATAGATATATGCTAATAACTCATTGTGGTTTTAATTTGTATTTCTCTAATGCTAATGATGGGCTTCCCTGGTGGCTCAGATAGTGAAACAATCTGCCTCCCAGTGCAGGAGATCCGGGTTTGATCCCTGGGTTGGGAAGATCCCCTGGGAAAGGGAAAGGCTATCGACCTTTGTATTCTTACCTGGAAAATTTCATGGACAAAGGAGCCTGGCATGTTATAGTCCCATGTAGTTTCAAAGAGTTGGACATGACTGAGCAACTAACACTTACTTACTTAATGCTAAGGATGCTGAGTACCTTTTCATGTGCTAATCTGCCATTCATATATTTTCCTTGGTGAAGTGTCTATTTAAACCTCTGCTCATTTTTTTAATTGAGTTGTTCATTTTCTCATTATTGCATTTTTTAAATTATCTATGCATTCTGAACACAAGACTTGTGCAAGATGCTCTACAAATATTTCCTCCCTGCCTGTGTCTTATTTGTCATTCTCTTAATTTGACTTTCAGAGAGCAGAAGTGCTTAATTTTGATGGAACCCAGTTTATTTATTTATTTTTTTCTATGGATCACTCTCTGGGTATTGTATCCAAGAAATCGTTTCTCAACCCAAGATGACAGAGATTTCTTCCCATGCTTTACTCTGGATGTTTAATAGCTTGAGATTTTATGTTTAGGTTTATGGTCTATTCTGAGTCAATTTTTGTATATTGGACAAAATATCCATTTGTATATTGGATAGTAGGTATTTTGGAGAAGGCAATGGCACCCCACTCCAGTACTCTTGCCTGGAAAATCCCATGGACAGAGGAGCCTGATAGGCTGCAGTCCATGGGGTCACGAAGAGTTGGACATGACTGAGTGACTTCACTTTCACTTTTCATTTTCATGCATTGGAGAAGGAAATGGCAACCCACTCCAATGTTCTTGCCTAGATAATCCTAGGGATGGAGGAGCCTGGTGGGTTGCCATCTATGGAGTCGCACAGAGTCAGACACGACTGAAGCGACTTAGCAGCAGTAGCAACAGCAGCAGCAGGTGTTTACCTACAATCTAGAAAATAGACTGTAGTTAAACACATTTTGTATTTCTACTTCTAGTCATTTTGCCTAAAAACTAAAGAAGGAACTTCCTTCTGTCCAAACTTTCTGCAGATCAAAAGTAGAAGAGATAACGTTCAGTCAGATCCCAGATAGCCTACAGATATACTTAAAAGAATTCTAGTAGATGACTGGATTTTCTAAACATTTCATTGTTTATCCATTGTAAATAACCAGTGAGTCTAGTTTTATCGTTATAGCTTATTTTTTATGATTCCTATAAAAATATTCTAGAAAAAAAAATCTAAGCTCAAGATAACTCTTTGGTTTCTGTTTTTTAAATCTCCAGCTTAAAAGTTATACTCTCGTGGCAAGTTTATCTTTTGTATGTCTCCCATGTTATTCCCTGATAAATGACTAAGAATTAAATAAAAGGCCTAAAATTCCCCACAAAAATCTAGCATTGTTTACTCCTCTGACCCCAAGCTCTTAGCTCTGGTGATACATTAATTAAGAGGGACGCTGGTCAGTTTTATATCTAAAATGGTTGATATTTTGAGAAATAATTCTCACCACTTAAACTAGATAGCAAAGCAGATAGTAGTAATAGGCTTATCTACATGATGGAACAGTAACATCTGAGATGTTTTGTTTTTAACACTATAGAACTAAATGCTTCCAACTAGAGGAGATGACATTTACATTTCAAGCTAAAAGTGGTATGTTTTGTATTTGGACCAGTATTTTAAGTTGAGGAGTTCTGCCAAAACATGGGGCAGAATTTACTGGGCTGTTCATTGTAAAAGCTTTTAATTATCATTGCCATTAGCACAGCTAGACCTTATAAGGGGCAGGCCAAGAGGCTGGCAGGCTTCCAGTTTAAAAAGGATAGGAAAATACTCTGTGACCATGAACTATACCGGAAATAGAAAAGAGGGGAAAACTTTATTTTGTGGAGTTCTCTTGAAGAAAACAACATGACTGTAAGAACTTTAGTGGACACCTCAAAGGACGTCTAGGCTAAAGCTCCTGAGGGTGGGTGGTGGAGGTGGGGAAGGTCCATGATAACATGAATATGTAATTGCCTGCTAAGGTGGGGAGGTTCATCTTTTTTCCTGGGTTAAGTATATGCATAAGACTCTCGGTCTCTGACAGTCCCCTCTGGCTACTCAGCCTTCCCCATAAATTCACGTCAAATACTCAGTTTTAAAATATCATATAAAGGTCCCCCAAATTATTAGTCTGTGTGGAGGTCACATATGGCCAGCTCTACCCTTTCCTTGAAGTAGTGAATGACATTGCTGAAACCTTAATCCAGAAAGTTAAATGACTTTGAGAGACGTATAGTAAAGACAGATAGTATGCTATTCAAATTTTTTTTTATTGGAGTATAATTGCTTTACCATGTTGTGTTAGTTTCTGCTATACAACAAAGTGAGTCAGCTATATGTATGCATATATCCTCTCCCTCTTTAACTCACTTCTGCCCACCCCATCCCACCTCTCTGGGTCATCACAGAGCACCAAGCTCAGTTCCCTGTGCTATAAAGCAGCTCCCCACTACCTATTTATTTTGTGCGTGGTAGTGTGTATATGCTCTTGAGCTGCAACTGTTTAAGCATTGGTTAGGAGAAATGTTTCATCTGGAATCAAAGGATAAGATTGATTGGTTGGTTGGTTGGTTGGTTGGTTGGTTGGCTGGTTGGTTTGGGGGCTGTGTTACAGTTGGAGGAATAGATGGGGGTGTCTACTTGCAGCCAACTAAAACCTGATTATCTTTAAGAGGTAGTTGTGGCTGCCACATTGAGAGCTGTTGGAGTCTGCACTCATGATCTAGGTGACCAACTGGAATGAAAAAGGAACTTTTCACACCTTCCTATAAATGATGACTGAGAAGCTACTCATTGCTCAAAGCTCTGGGGATATAGGTAGAAGTTGGCATTACCCCATTTTATAGAATGGCTAATGCTGCAGGGGTGTGTAGAGCTGAGCTGGGCTGAGTAATATCACCCAAGAATCCCTGCTGAACCTTTGAGTCTCCCAAAATCCCTGGGGGAGGGGAGGAGAGCTGATCTGCTCCTCCTTGTCACCCCGTCTTTGCAGCACCTAAGGAAAAATGACTCCATGGAAAGTAAAAAATGTTCAAAAGGGGGAGTTGAAACGGCTGGGGAGTGAGGGCTACACAGATCTGTCCAGGGCTAGTATTTGCTGGAATATTTCCTGGAACAATTCAGTAGTGGCTTCAGGACTTGGAGTTCGAATTAGCTTCAAATCTCCATCCTACAGTATTTCTTTCGGGAATAGACAATTTGAAAGGTTTCCTTTGATTTTGGGTTGGTAGCCTAAAATGTAAGTTCTTCTGTAAGGAGAACTTATAGACATACACATGACAATGTTAAGAATGACTATAATCCAAGCCATTTGGTAACAGTGTCATTATCCTCAGAAGCCGGCTTATATTTGTTGTCTGTATTTCTTCTAATTCTATGAGGAAATGTAAAGCATGTACTCATATTGTATTGAGATGAATCATTCCCATGACAAGAATCTGGAAGTTTTGCCAACCACTGGGCACCTAAACCTCCGTGGGCTGCCAAGAACAGCTACTGACAGCCACTGGTGTGGACTTCAGCAAACCACACACCCTCTGTTGCTTCTTTGCCCCAGTCTTAAAAGTTGTGCCCTAACATTTACAACTGCTACCTTCTACAGTCAACACACACACACACACACACACACACACACACACACATGCAAAACAGGCTAAATAAATAAAGATAAATAAGGTGTCATGCAGTCAACGTGGATGAAAGATACCAAAAGACCATAAAAGGACATTAAGGAACCAACCTCCCAACCTGCACACTCAATCAGGAGAGAACTGAGCACCTCTGATTATTAAATAATATTGTCCTGGACAGAAGCCAGGGTGCCCAAGACTCTTTTTCTGTAGCACCATTAAATGTATGAGAATCAAAAGAAGGTAATTTCCCAGCCGCAGTCAGCCCCATCATTACAAGCCAGCTCTGGGGGGTAATTAGTCTCTTCCTCAGAATTACTTCCTCCCCTTACATCACCCCTACCTTACATCTTGGCCATGACTTACCCTCCAGGAAGCACAGAACTTCTGCAGTCACCCCCTCCATCCCCAAGAGAGCCCTGACTTTCTGTTTCTTTGCTTGTTCTAGAACAACTCTGATTTACTTCTGTCTTTTTTCCAGCTAGTCCTCCTAGTGCCAATTATTGAAGGATAGCCTTCTGCTTCTAAACACACGTCCTAACAGGCATAAATCAGTAATCTGTTTTGGGAAGTGATTAGAAAGAGAAATGTATTTAAATTTGTTGCAGTAGTGATGGGGCAGAAGATAGCAGGCCTGGGAGGAGGGCGTCTGGCCAGCTGCTCAGAAAGAGCCTTGTAAGAGCCGCCACCACGGTAATGAAGTCCACATGTTCCAAGAGCTGGACTGCGGCGGGTGAGACATGCAAAGCGGATTTGGTCAGTTTTCCACAGTGTATAACACTCAGGGAAAAGAACTCGTGTTACCCAAATTCACTGAAAAAAGTGGCTGTAAAAACCAGCATTTCTGCTCATCATCTTTTCAGATTAATAGAGAACATGCAAGTAGACCCACATGCTTCCTCCAGCTCTCAAGACATTTTATCTCTGAAGCAATCCCTCCCAGGAAGACAATCAAGAGAAAGTTTGGCTGGTGCCCTGCCTCTGGAAAGTGTGTCCTCTGACAGGCGGCATCAGCAGCTTGGGGATGCTTGCTGGGCTCTCTGGGGAGACTGTAGAAGAATCTGTGCTCTATCAGCCTCTCTCAGGGATTCTTATGCCTGCTGGTTCAAGCTCTGTCTGAAAGGCAAAGCTTCTCCAATGTGCTGTAATTACTGGACTAATTTTTGTTCACTTAGTTTTCATTGACTCATCATTTCCTTTAGCACAGGATACAAGGACTATCCAGAGCAAACTACCACCATAATCTGCCTCTTTTACCTTAAGAAAATGTTTCTTTCAGAAGCTAAACAGTAGGGGACATGCACGAAACGCAACCAACTTGAAGCTGGGAGATACAGGGCTTCCAAGGAGTCGCTATGATTTTTGTGACAACTCCAATTCTGATAACATTGAGAGGCTGGGGTTGGCCCAAGAAAAACAATGATGAGATTTATCTTCTTTATCTTTGGCTGTAGGTTTGTTGTTGGGTTTTTGTTGGTTTGTGTGTGTGTGTGTGTGTGTGTGTGTGTGTGTGTGTGCAGCTTTGAGGAGCAAAATCTGATGGCTTTTAGAGGTGAAGCTCTTTCTGACAACAGAAAGCCAGGGCCTAAAAAAGGGATGGAATTGTGAGTTATGGGTTTTGAGAAATATCGACTTAATGGAGTCCCTCCTCAGGCTCCAACTACCTTTCTTGAAGGAACTTGAAAAGGGAGTTGCACACAAGATCCTTTAATCCTACAAACATTAGTGAGCCTCCCCTTTGTGAGGACATGGAGATAAAGAAAGAGATTCTCTTCCCCAAAGGATTCATGATCTTATTTAACAACATCACATATAGTAATGTTCAGTGCAACAGAGGGCAAGATGCTAGAGCTATGCAAAAGCTTCAGTTGGAACCCTTGAGAAGAAAATCCAGGGTGGCATAAAAGAGTAAAAATAAATAAAGATTTCCCATCTAAGAGACTTTTCATGAAAGAATATGAATTAACCAGATAGATATAAAGAGGAAGATTTTTATCATAAATAAAAACTTTGGGTATTTTAATTACCCAAAATTAGAGAACTGGCTTACTCATCCAAATTGAAATTTGAAAGTCTCTTTTCTCTTTTTCTTTAGTTGAAGTCTAGTTGATTTTCAAAGTTGTGTTAATTTCTACTGTATAGCAAAATGGCTTAGTCATACATTTAAATATATTTTTTTCAACTATGCTCTATCTCAGGATATTGAATATAATTCCCTGTGTTCTACTGTAGGAGCTTGTTGTTTATCCACTCTCTATATAGTTTGGGTTTGTTCACTCCAAACTCCCAATTGACCCCTCCCACACTCCCTGTTTTATTGTTTTAAATTTTGGACTCTTCCTGACTTTAAATAAAAAGTGAAAGAGACATTCAATGCCTAAAGCAGCTAAAAGCAAAGTTGCAGTGAATAAACTCCAAGGAGGGTATGGCAAGTCCAGTGTCCTCAGTCTGTTATCTGTTTCTCCCAGTATCCTTTGTGGGAGCTGCAGAAAAAGGCAAATTAGGTAAGAACCCGGAGAAGGCAATGGCACCCCACTCCAGTACACTTGCCTGGAAAACAGCTGGACGGAGGAGCCTGGAAGGCTGAAGTCCATAGGGTCGTTGAGAGTCAGACACGACTAAGCGACTTCACTTTCACTCTTCACTTTCATTCATTGGAGAAGGAAATGGCAACCCACTCCAGTACTCTTGCCTGGAGAATCCCAGGGACGGGGGAGCATGGTGGGCTGCCGTCTATGGGGTCGCACAGAGTCGGACACGACTGAAGTGATCTAGCAGCAGATAAGAACCAAGCACTGCGGAAAATTCTGGGCGATCCTTTATTAAGTGAAAGAAGCAGATCACAACCTAGGCAGTCACTCATCTTCTGAAATGCACATCCCTAGCCGCACGGGTGGACTCAGGGAAGGTGGTGGGGTTTGACTCAGGAGACATGTAGGTTGAGTGGTCACACACATGTGCCAGGCTCCAGCAGGACACGAAGAGGACAGTCCAGGGGAACCATGCTTTCTTGCCACCTTCCATCATGGAACATGGAAGAGACGAAGAACTGTATTTCTATGCTTCAGCTCCCAGATAGTTTTGAAGATCCCTGTGTCAAAGCAGGAAAGAACGTATTTTATTTGCTGGCTTGATGTTTAACTTTGGAACATTGCCACATATGAGGGTCTCTAATCTTGTCTCAGGTCCTGAAAATATTAGAGGTGATTTGTTTTTCTTAAATTGACAGTGCCACCTCTTCATGTTTTATTTTGAGTTGTGTTTGCTAAATAAATATTTATTTAACCTAGTTTAACTTTCTATGTAATTACAGTTTATATGTGTCTTTTTAAAGCAGCGTATAATTCCATCTTTTTTAACCCAATCGGACAAATTTTTTCTCCTTACTTGGAGAATTTATTTAGTTTTATTGTTACTACTTTCTTTTTCTTATGATTACTTGCTTTTTATACCTTCTTTTCTTTGTTTTGTTATATGTTTCTTATTCTTTCCCAAATGTTTGATTTCCTGTTGGAATTCTATTCTATTGTTATATTTGTTTTAAATGGAAAAGTATCGTTTACTCCTCATTGCTGGAAAAAGAATATTATTCTAGTTTTCCTTCCCTCACTTCCCACTCCTTACTAATACAAAATAAGATTTTCAAACCAGATTGTTATTAATCTTCATTTTACAAAGTTCATTTTGAAAATTACTTGACATGAGATTAGATTCTCTAATAATATTTTTTCTTTCAAATTGCTATCCTTGAGATCTTATTTTGATTCAACTTTCAGTAAGCAGATTACGTATGAGCGTGCTACATTGCTTTCAGTTCAGTTCAGTTCAGTTCAGTCCCTCAGTCATGTCTGACTCTTTCCGACCCCATGAACCGCAGCACTCCAGGCCTCCATGTCCATCACCAACTCCTGGAGTTTACCCAAACTCATGTCCATTGAGTCCGTGATGCAATCTAACCATCTCATCCTCTGTAGTCCCCTTCTCTCCTGCCTTCAGTCTTTCTCAACACCAGGTTCTTTTCAAATGAGTCAGCTCTTCACATCAGGTGGCCAAAATATTGGAGTTTCAGCTTCAGAATCAGTCCTTCCAATGAACACCCAGGACTGATCTACTTTAGGATGGACTGGTTGGATCTTCTTGCAGTCCAAGAGACTCTCAAGAGTCTTCTCCAACACTGCAGTTCAAAAACATCAATTCTTCTGCGCTCAGCTTTCTTTATAGTCCAGCTCTCATATCTATACGTGACTACTGGAAAAACCATAACCTTCACTAGACAGACCTTTATTGACAAAGTAATGTCTCTGCTTTTTTATATGTGATCTACATTGGTCATAATTTTCCTTCCAAAGAGTAAGCTTTTAATTTCATGGCTGCAATCACCATCTGCAGTGGTTTTGGAGCCCCCCCAAAATAAAGTCAGCCACTGTTTCCACCGTTTCCCCATCTATTTGCATGAAATGATGGGACCGGATGCCATGATCTTAGTTTTCGGAATGTTGAGCTTTAAGTTGTTTTAGTCATTTCCAACTCTTTCCAACACTATGAACTGTCCGGCTTCTAGTCCATGGGATTCTTCAGGCAAGAATAATGGAGTGGGTTGCCATGCGCCATTCCAGAGGATCTTCCCAACCCAGGGGTACGTCAAGTAATAGATCTTAGTTTTCGGAATATTGAGCTTTAAGTTGTTTTAGTCATTTCCAACTCTTTCCAACACTATGAACTGTCCGGCTTCTAGTCCATGGGATTCTTCAGGCAAGAATAATGGAGTGGGTTGCCATGCGCCATTCCAGAGGATCTTCCCAACCCAGGGGTACGTCAAGTAATTTTTAATAGAAAATTTAATTAAATGGTTGTATTTTAAAGGCAAGAAATAATACAGAGAGATTCCCATATGTGCTTTACTTGGTTTCCCCTTCTTGCAGAACTTTACTACACGGTCACAACCAGGACATTGACAATGTACAGACCTTATTGAGATTTCCCAGTCCTACTTGTACTCCCTTATTCAGTTCAGTCGCTCAGTCGTGTCTGACTCTTTGCGACCCCATGAATCACAGCATGCCGGGCCTCCCTGTCCATCACCAACTCCAGGAGTTCACTCAGACTCATGTCCATCGAGTCAGTGATGCCATCCAGCCATCTCATCCTCTGTTGTCCCCTTCTCCTCCTGCCCCCAGTCCTCCCAGCATCAGGGTCTTTTCCAATGAGTCAACTCTGCGCATGAGGTGGCCAAAGTACTGGAGTTTCAGCTTTAGCATTATTCTTTCCAAAGAAATCCTAGGGTTGATCTCCTTCAGAATGGACTGGTTGGATCTCCTTGCAGTCCAAGGGACTCTCAAGAGTCTTCTCCAACACCACAGTTCAAAAGCATCAATTCTTCAGCACTCAGCCTTCACAGTCCAACTCTCACATCCAT
>SJYC01007369.1:0-16917 GCA_006408675.1 Madoqua kirkii | reverse complement strand
TTGCTGGAATCAGATTGAAATGTCACCTCCACTGGCTAATTAAATAGCCTTCATGTGAACTTCCTTGGTGGCTGAGTGGTTCAGAATCCACCTTCTGATGCTGTGGACACTCGATCCCTGGTTGGGAAGTAAGATCCCATGTGCCATGGATCAACTGCGTCTCCACGCTACAATTACTGAGACTGCCTGCTCTGGAATCTGAGTCACTGCTAGAGAAAAGCCCATGCGCAGCAGTGAAGATTCCCTGTGCCTCAACTAAGACCCAATGCAGTCAAAAAGAAATTAAAAGGAAAAAAAGGCTGAATGATTTTCAGAAAAAAAGTAGAACCTAGAGTGAGGTAAATCAGAAAGAGAAAAACCAATATTGCATATTAAAACATATATAAGGAATCTAGAAAGATGGTACTGATGAATCTATTTTCAGGGCAGTGATGGATACACAGACATATAGAACAGACTTGTGGAGGAAGAAGAGGGAAGGACGAATTGAAAGAGTAAAACTGAAATACATACATTACCATATGTAAAACAGATAGCCGGTGGGAATTTGCATTATGACACAGGGAGCTCAAACCCTGTGCTGTGACAACCTAGAGGAGTGGGACAGAGTGGGAGGTGGCAAGGAGGTTCAGGAGGGAGGGGATATATGTATACTGATGTGTATGAGGCAGAAACTAGCACAATATTGTAAAACATTTTTTAAACTTTTTAAAAAAGAAAAAAAGTTATTTCTTTGACTGGTGTTTAATAATAATAATAGCTTTGAAAATTGGTTCCTTCTGGAAAATTAGGGAGTTAAAATTCTATTTTCAAAATTTCAGTGTTCAGGATGGTTTATGTCTCTGGAAGGCAGAATATCACAGGGCTGAAGAACCGAGGTTCAGAAGTCTGGCGGCCTAGATGGATGGTTGCTCTGTCACTGACAGGAAGACAAGTTCCTTAACAATTCTACACCTTAGTGGAGAGAAATAATAATACTTACCTCAGAGTGTCATCTGGGAAATTAAATAAATTAAGATATGTAACGCATAGCTAACTTAAAGGGAGGGAATAGGTTGATAACTGGTAAATTAGAGAGAGAGAAAAAAGATGAATAATGTTCAATTTAAGCATACATTTTCATCCAAATCATAAGACACATTATTATTCAATTTCTATATTTTCCGTCAATGTAGAGAGCCCATGATTTTTTCAGATTTCTTTTGCTTTCAGTGTTCAACATACAAAGGAAAGCAGTAACAACTCAGCATTTCTGATTTCTCTCTTCTAAATGCAAAGTTTGTTCCTGGTCTTTTGTTCTCTGCTCCTAGATAATATCCTCGTCCAATATCATCTGCATTTTCTGGCAACTCATCATGAGCACGTTACTTTTTAGGCTATGATACACTTTGCTCAGAAAAGTTGGACCAAAGAAATGTGTGCCCAGTGAGGGTTCATATTTGCCTGGTCCAAGTCTTCCACTTCCTGGGATCGACAGGGAGCAATTAAGTCACCTTCTAGAGAGATGAAATTTTAGGTTCCCTGGGTAGTTTTATCATGCAACCAAGGAGAAGAGTTTTCTCTTAACATCCATTCCTAAATTTCCTTACAGGTATGCTGCTAAGTCGCTTCAGTCGTGTCCGACTCTGTGCAGTCCCACAGACGGCAGCCCACCAGGCTCGCCCGTCCCTGGGATTCTCCAAGCAAGAACACTGGAGTGGGTTGCCATTTCCTTCTCCACCTTCCAGGTATACCATGCTATAAATCAAAGTTAATCATTTATTCATCTTTTCCTTTTTAGCCAGAGCCCTTGACTTCGAGCATTGCAGGAAAAGGCATGTGATAGACAATTATTTATTCCAAAGTTTTTGGTTTGTTTGCTTTTAATTCTTACAATGTTGTATTGGTTTCAGCCATAAAACAATGAGAATCAGCCGTCCTTAAACACATATCCCCTCCCTCTAGAGCCAAGTTTTGGCACAGTAAGCCAGAGCCCTTGACTTCAGCATTGCAGGAAAAGGCATGTGATAGACAATTATTTATTCCAAAGTTTTTGGTTTGTTTGCTTTTAATTCTTACAATGTTGTATTGGTTTCAGCCATAAAACAATGAGAATCAGCCGTCCTTAAACACATATCCCCTCCCTCTAGAGCCAAGTTTTGGCACAGTCACCTCTGGGTTAGGACCTGGGCATACCTTCCTTTAAAGATCATTTTCCAGGAGAAGAGTTGGTACTTCTTGGAAATCTAAGGCCTTCTAAAATGATCTATGTCTGCGGAAACACAGCAGGGGAGACAGATTCAGAGGATCTACATTTTAAAGAAAAGATGAAAAGGTCAGAGAGGTCTTTGGGTTTTGCACATTGGGAAGGAATCATCCACCCACCTTACTAGTTAAAAGACTTCCAAGCCTTCAAGAAAAGTGACTGGGAAGGGATGTTTCTGCCTATTTGGAGTTTTCAGAGCTAAAAATAGAACTTTTTTTGTTTAATGTTGTATGTAAGAGACAAGTACTGTACAATGTCATACCCTGATCAGTGGTCATATCCCATTACTAGGCTAATGGGCCAACCACCTTGGCTCTGATTTTATAAACAGTCAAGGCTCTGAGCTTGTGTGTGCCTTAACTTACCTTTACATAAAAATATTTAATTCAGAAAATTAATACAGACAGTTAAATAATACAGTTACCCCCTACCTCTAAAGAATGTGGCTGTTTGTACCTCATATTCTATGGGAACAGAGAATCTGACAATCAGAGTTAGCTTTGTTATTCACTGGGGATTTGCTTATTTCATATTATGTAACTTTTCATATTATGTAACTGATTTCCTCAGTGCCTGACCATGGACCATCATCAGTGAGTGTTAGTTAATAGTATGAATGAATAAATGAAGTATGATTATTAGATCTGCCTACCTATAAGAATTTTGGTTAGCACCATTTGGGAAAAGATGGGTTATAATGCTTACAAACTGAATAATGTCATATACAAAAGTTAGTTATCATTCAAATTATTAACAGTAATGTTAATAAAACTAATAAATTATATAAGCAAAAAATTAAAAGATCTTTATGTGCAACCAAAAGAATGCTTCAAAATCCAAGAAACTGATTTCCTATATTATATTCATAGAAGAAGAATATTTTAAAATTATTACTTTCCCCAAATCTAAGCACACTGAGACTATGTTTTAAAACACAAAACAGTAATTTTTTATTCTGATCAGGAGCTGCCAGTTAAAAGACTGGACATGGAAATGATGGGACAAATGAGAAGCTGACAATAAGAACAGGGACTGGGAATAAAAACCATTAAAACTTCTGGATTCAAGCAGCAGATTATGATTATGTAATTTAGGTGCAAGTATCTCACTCTTAGACAACCCTATGAATATCATTTTATTGCAGCATTTTGCAACAACTGATTTTTATTAACAATGATGAAGTCAAGTTAATTAGCTTGAGTATACTCCAGTTAAAAGGCAAAGAAATGATTAGGCCTCATCTTCGGAATAATTTCCATTAAAAATGCTTCTTAAAATTTGGGGTGCTTTAGAGAGCAGTTTTTAACCTGTGGGAGAGGAGTGATTACATAATTCAATATCTTATTCCCCAGAAGCCAGGTTTGGTCTGCTATAGAGGCTGGTATTAAGTCAGTCTACTAAGCCCAAACAAGGCTACATGGAGAATGTTCTAGCTCATAATTTCTTTCTTTTTTTTTTTAAATTTGTTTAAAATTTTACTGAAGTATTGTTGATTTGGGAAAGCTTCCCTAGTGGCTCAGATGGTAAAGAATTTGCCTGTAATGTGGGAGACCTGGGTTTTGATCCTTGGGTTGCGAAGATACCTTGGAGAAGGGAATGGCTACTCACTCAATATTCTTGCCTGGAGAAGTCCGCTGACAGAGGAGCCTGGTGGGCTACAGTCCGGGGGTCACAAAGAGCTGGACATGACTGCGTGACTGACTGACATTACTGATTGACATTGTTGTTAATTTTTACTGTACAGCAAAGTGATTCAGTGATACATATATACATTCTTTATAAATTCTTTTCCATTATGGCTTACCACAGGATATTGAATATAGTTTCCTGTGCCTTGTTTTTACCCATCCTCTACATATTAGTTTTCATCTGCTAACTCAAATTCCAAGTTCATCCCTCCACCTTGGCAAACAAAAGTCTGTTCTCTATGTTTGTGAGTCTTGTTTCTTGTTTCATAGATAAGTTCATTCATAAGTTGTGTTTTAGATTCCAGATATAACTGATATCATATGCTATTTGTCTTTGTCTGACTTACTTCCCTTAGTATGATAACCTCTAAATCCATCTGTGTGACTGTGTTATATTCCATTATATAGATGTGTACCACATTATCTTTATCCATTCATATGTCTATGGACATTTACATTGGTGTTATGCCTTGACTATTGTAAACAGTGCTGCAGTGAACATTAGGTTCATCTGTCTGTATGTGCTCAATCATGTCTGACTCTTTGCAACCCCACGGACTGTTGTCTGCTAGGCTCCTCTGTCTATGGGATTTTTCAGACGAGAATACTGGACTGGGTTGCCATTTCCTCCTACAGGGGGTCTTCCCAATCCAGGAATCAAATCTGTGTCTCCTGTTTTGCAAGCAGATTTTCAACTTGCTGAGCCACCTAAGAAGTCTGAACATTGGGCACATGTATCTTTTTGAATTATAGTTTCACTGGGTGTTGTTGTTATTGTTCATTCACTCACTAATGTCCAACTCTTTGCAGCCCCATAGACTGCAGCACGCCAGGCTTCCTTGTCTTTCACCAGCTCCTGGAGTTTGCTCAGACTCATGTACATTGAGTCAGTGATGCCATCCAACTATCTCATCTTCTGTCATCCCCTTCTCCTCCTGCCTTTAATTGTTCCCAGCATCAGGGTCTTTTCTAATGAGTCAGCTCTTTGCATCAATCAGGTGGCTGAAGTATTAGAACTTCAGCTTCAAAATCAGTCTTTCTAATGAGTATTCAAGACTGATTTCCTTTGGGATTGACTGGTTTGATCTCCTTGCAGTCCAAGGGATTCTCAAGAGTCTTCTCCAACACCACAGCTCAAAAGCATCAATTCTTTGCACTCAGCTTTCTTTATGGTCCATACATGACTACTGGAAAAGCCATAGCTTTGACTAGGCGGATCTTTGTTGGCAAAGTGATGTCTCTGCTTTTTAAATATGCTATCTAGGTTGGTCATAGCTTTTCTTCCGAGGAGCAAGCATCTTTTAATTTCATGGCTGCAGTTACCATTTGCAGTGATTTTTGAGCCCAAGAAAATAAAGTTTGTCACTATTTCCATTGTTTCCCCATCTCTTTGCCATGAAGTGATGGGACCAGCTGCCATGATCTTAATTTTTGAATGTTGAGTTTTAAGCCCATTTTTGCACCTCCTCTTTCACCTTTGACAGGAGACTCTTTAGTTTCTCTTTCCTTTTTGCCTTAAGGATGGTTTCATCTGCATATCTGAGATTATTGATATTTCTCACTAGATATATGCCCAGGAAAGAGATTGCAGGATCATACAACTCATAGTTTCTTGAAGTGTAGTCCATAAAGTTCTTGCTAACAGATCTGAAAGTCCATTTGTAAAGTTCTTATGGGTAGATACATCCTTACAAATTTATTTATAGCTTGCTAATGGAGATATTAAAGATAATTAAAATTTTTTGTTCGTAGACTAAATTTAGCAAGTTCCCTGGGTTTCTTGAAGATTCTAAATCAGTATTATTCTAGATACATGTCCATCACACAAGGCACTGTGGCTATGCAAAGGTCCTACTGTGCTGTACATATAGGTTATAAAAATGCCCAATTTGGGGAGAAATTTCCACTTTGTTGTTAGGTTTGCTATCTTGAGTCAGCTGTAGTTTTTAATGCTGCTCTTTTTTGCTTTTTTAAGTATAAATAACTCTTTATTTAACCTCTGCTGTTAGTTCATTGTGTTGTGGGTTGTTTGGTTAAAGACACAGTGGTAAGATATAATAATTTCAACGGAATATTATTCAGCCATTAAAAAGAACAAAATAATGCCATTTGCAACAACATGGATGGACCTAGGAATTGTCAACTGAGTGAAGAAAGACATGGAAAGACAGATATCACATGATATCACTTCTATGTGAAATCTAAAGAAAAGGTACAAACAAACTTATTTACAAAACAGAAGTAGTCACAGATGTAGAAAACAAACTCACGGTTACTAGGGGATAAGGAGAGGAGGGGTGAACTGGGAGACTGGGACTGACAAATTCACATGACTTTATATAAAATAGATAACTAAGAAGAACCTACTACAGAGCACAGGGAACTCTACCCAGTACTCTGCAATGGCCTTACGGAAAAGGAATCTTTAAAAAAAAAAAAAAAAGAGTGAATATATGTATAACTCATTCAATTTGCTATACACCTGAAACTAACATAACATTGTAAATCAGCTATACTTCAATTTAAAAAAATTCTTGAAAGAATATATATATATGTGTGTAACTGAGTCACTTTGCTATACAGTAGAAATTAAGCACAACATTGTAAAACACTATGTGTGCTAAGTCGCTTCAGTCATATCCAACTTTTTGCAGCCCTATGAACTGCAGCCTGCCAGGTTTTCTGTCATGGGCTTCTCCAGGCAAGCATACTGGAGTCGGTTGCCATGCCCTTCTCCAGGGGATCTTCTCCACGAAGGGATCAAACCCATATCTCCTATGTTTCCTGCACCTACGCTTCCTGTATTGGGTTTGTTACTACTAGTACCACCCGAAAGTGAAAAGTGTTAGTCTCCCAGTCGTGTCCAACTCTTTGCAACCCCATGGTCTGTAGCGCATCAGGCTCCTCTGTCTGTGGAATTCTCCAGACAAGAATACTGGAATGGGTTGCCATTCCCTTCTCCAGGGGATCTTCCTGACCCAAGCATCAAACCCAGGTCTCCTGCATTGCAGGCAGATTCTCTACCATATGAGCCACCAGGGAAGCCCCCAGATCAATACAGATTTTTTAATTTATTTTTAATTGGAGAATAATTGCTTTATAATATTGTATTGGCTTCTGCCAACATGGATCAGACATAAAAATACATGTATTCCCTCTGTCTTGCCTACCCCACGCTCCCCAGTCCATCCCACCCCTCTAGGTTGTCACAGAGTACCACCGCGTTGAGCTCTTTGTGTTATACAGCCGTGTCCCATTAGCTATCTATTTTACATATGGTAATGTATGTTTCTATGTATTCTCTCAGTTCGTCCCACCCTCTCCTTCATCTGCTGTGTCCAAAGTCTGTTCTCTATGTCTGCATCTCTACTCCTGCATTGCAATATTTCTGACTTAAAATTTCTAATTACTGGGCTTTAACACATGTGTGTATTATGAGTTAAACATGACTCATTCTCTTTACTAAAACATATACAGAAAATGAACATGTTCTGTTGTGTGCTCTCCCTCTGTATTTGTGCTATTTATACTATTAAGGTACCTATAATGAAATTACTGGGCTATTTTTTAAGTTTATAGAGCATAATATCACACTATAAAACTGTGGTAGAAGCTAATCCTTTTCTCCTATAAAGTAAATAAGAAACAATTCGTAGGTGCTTCTAACAAGTTTATTTATGCAGTTTAGCTCTCTCTCATGCTTTGGGATTCCCAGATAGCACTAGTGGTAAAGAACCCACCTGCCAATACAGTAAATATAAAAGACATGGTTTTGATCGCTGGGTCAGGAAGATTCCACGGAGGAGAGCATGGCAACCCACTCCAGTATTCTTGCCTGGAGAATCCCACGTCCAGAGGAGCCTGGCAGGCGACAGTTCATAGGGTTGCAAAGAGTGGAACACAATTGAAGTGACTTAGCCTGCATGCAGTGTTTTTTATCTCAAAGTTATTTTCTACTAAAATAGAAGGGGAGGTAATGGAGCTGGGTGTGGGGAACTATGTGTGCTAAGTCGCTTCAGTCATATCCAACTTTTTGCAGCCCTATGAACTGCAGCCTGCCAGGTTTTCTGTCATGGGCTTCTCCAGGCAAGCATACTGGAGTCGGTTGCCATGCCCTTCTCCAGGGGATCTTCTCCACGAAGGGATCAAACCCATATCTCCTATGTTTCCTGCACCTACGCTTCCTGTATTGGGTTTGTTACTACTAGTACCACCCGAAAGTGAAAAGTGTTAGTCTCCCAGTCGTGTCCAACTCTTTGCAACCCCATGGTCTGTAGCGCATCAGGCTCCTCTGTCTGTGGAATTCTCCAGACAAGAATACTGGAATGGGTTGCCATTCCCTTCTCCAGGGGATCTTCCTGACCCAAGCATCAAACCCAGGTCTCCTGCATTGCAGGCAGATTCTCTACCATATGAGCCACCAGGGAAGCCCCCAGATCAATACAGATTTTTTAATTTATTTTTAATTGGAGAATAATTGCTTTATAATATTGTATTGGCTTCTGCCAACATGGATCAGACATAAAAATACATGTATTCCCTCTGTCTTGCCTACCCCACGCTCCCCAGTCCATCCCACCCCTCTAGGTTGTCACAGAGTACCACCGCGTTGAGCTCTTTGTGTTATACAGCCGTGTCCCATTAGCTATCTATTTTACATATGGTAATGTATGTTTCTATGTATTCTCTCAGTTCGTCCCACCCTCTCCTTCATCTGCTGTGTCCAAAGTCTGTTCTCTATGTCTGCATCTCTACTCCTGCATTGCAATATTTCTACTTAAAATTTCTAATTACTGGGCTTTAACACATGTGTGTATTATGAGTTAAACATGACTCATTCTCTTTACTAAAACATATACAGAAAATGAACATGTTCTGTTGTGTGCTCTCCCTCTGTATTTGTGCTATTTATACTATTAAGGTACCTATAATGAAATTACTGGGCTATTTTTTAAGTTTATAGAGCATAATATCACACTATAAAACTGTGGTAGAAGCTAATCCTTTTCTCCTATAAAGTAAATAAGAAACAATTCGTAGGTGCTTCTAACAAGTTTATTTATGCAGTTTAGCTCTCTCTCATGCTTTGGGATTCCCAGATAGCACTAGTGGTAAAGAACCCACCTGCCAATACAGTAAATATAAAAGACATGGTTTTGATCGCTGGGTCAGGAAGATTCCACGGAGGAGAGCATGGCAACCCACTCCAGTATTCTTGCCTGGAGAATCCCACGTCCAGAGGAGCCTGGCAGGCGACAGTTCATAGGGTTGCAAAGAGTGGAACACAATTGAAGTGACTTAGCCTGCATGCAGTGTTTTTTATCTCAAAGTTATTTTCTACTAAAATAGAAGGGGAGGTAATGGAGCTGGGTGTGGGGAGGAGGGGGGTGTTGGGGAGAGAAGAGAGTCTTTTAAATCACTGAAATCATACTGCTCTCCTAAATGAATCACTCTGTGTGGATTCCAGATAAATCAACTCCCAATGTACATGGAGAACCTTCCAAAATATTTTTGCCCCAAATTTTATAAACAAGCTGTAAACAAATATGTGGGGCTCCGTTGCCCTGCAAACGGAATCTCCTGACTCTCCTGGCTGGTCCTCTGAACACGCAGAGGAGAATTTGCTCTGGGATCATTTTAATCACCCTGAGGTTCTCTGCTGGCCAGAGGAGTGTAAGAATTTACATTCCCCAGAATGCACTGTCTGTTCTCAGCTGAGCTGCTCTGCTCAGCTTCCTCCCCACCCCCAGGGTGGAGGCTTTTTCTAATCCCCTCTCTCTACTTTCCAGAAGGCTGGCAGGCCTCTCTCAGACACCCTCACTCCCTCCTACAGCCCTTAGTCCGATGCTCTGGGCCTAGTTTCTACCTCTCCGCCTTGCCTCTTTATGTGGATATAAACAAATCTTTCTCTCTTTAACTCGTGACCTTAACTTCAGTCTGTATGCTGCCCTTAAGATTTTCCCTGGATATTCCATGGAGGAGTAGTATAATCGCTTTTCACATTTGCCCCAGAAGGTCTGTTTCCTGGGCAGAGCTTCCAGAACATTCCTTGGAGGCAGTTTCTGGTTGGGACAGGTGCTAAACAGGTGAACCTCCCAGGCCTGCAGCTGATTGTGTCATGATGGAAATGCATGCTTACGCATAAGCTGATGCTATTCAATGAACTCTTCGTCTCTGAGTTCAGCATACAACTTCTGTGTACAACGGCAACGTACAACTGCTGTCTTCCCTGTATTTCCACCCCCACAGAGTGACGTGATGATTGCCTAGTTTTCTGGTTGGCTCTGAGTCAGGAGTCACAGAGTGAGGAAACCAGTGGGAGAGATGAAATGCTTTGTCTTCTTAACCTCCACCAATTTTTCAAGCAAGAATGCTGTGTTTCAACAAGGTGATGAGTGGATAAGTGACCAACCTTTATTCTCAAGTCCATCTCTATCAGTCTTATAGGTTGTGAAAATTTCTGAAAGATTCTACCAGGCTAATTTCTTTTCTGAAGTATATATGTATGTGTGTGTACCATTTTAGAAATTCTAGTGATAAGTTAGAAAGGATCAGACAATGTCACTGTCATTTTTAAAAAGTATATTTAATAAAGTATTTAAATTGAAAGCAGGAGCATCCAGTTTCAAAAGGCATCTTGCATATCTTCTTCCATAGCTCTATTACAATGGCAAAAGAAAAAAATTAAAGCAGCTCTGAAAACCAAGGATCACAGCTAATATTTTTGAAAAATCTTGCAGTTCAGTTCAGTTGCTCAGGCATGTCCAACTCTTTGTGACCCCATGGATTGTAGCATGCCAGGCCTCCCTGTCCTTCACCATCTTCCAGAGTTTGCTCAAACTCATGTCCATTGAGTCAGTGATGCCATCCAACCACCTCATCCTCTGTTGTCCCCTTCTCCTCCTGCCTTCAGTCTTTCCCAGCATCAGGGTCTCTTCCAATGAGTCAGTTCTTCGCATCTGGTAACCAAAGTATTGGAGTTTTAGCTTCAGAATCAGTCCTTCCAATGAATATTCAGGACTGATTTCCTTTAAAATGGACTGGTTGGATCTCCTTGCACTCCAAGAGACTCTCAAGAGTCTTCTCCAACACCACAGTTCAAAAGCGTCAGTTCTTTGGCACTCAGCTATGTTTATAGCCCAACTGTCACATCCATACATGCATACTGGAAAAACCATAGCTTTGACTAGACGGACCTTTGTTGGCAAAGTAATGTCTGTAGTTTTTAATATGCTGTCTATGTTGGTGATAGCTTTTCTTCCAGGGAGCAAGCATCTTAATTTTAATTAAAATTAAAAGTCTTGCAGTTATTGCTAAAATTACTAGCAAGCATATTTAGTAGAACTGGATAGAGAAATTCTTTCTAAAGGCTCTACCTTTTGAAATATAAAGTCCCATTCTCATAGTTGGTAGGAAGAAGTTTAAAATTTCCCCCATGATCTGCTCCAAGCTGGGACATCCATGGCCTACGACTGGGGAAAAAGAAAAAGAAAATCTGCACGGTATCATTGCAAAGATAGTGATTTATGACAGAAATGCTTCTGTTTTGACCATGTCCATTCTGTGCCTGACTCCTACTAGTGTTCTCTGTGTGTGTGTAGAAGTTTCAACTCACTCAGATGAGGGACTACTCCCTGGATAGAGTTTCCTGTCCACTTGGAAAAGCCATTGTCTTAAATGACTCTGGTACTAAGTGGGAGAACAACACAGTCTTAAGACTGATTCACTGCTCATTTGAAAGGGACTACTCCCTGGATAGAGTTCCTGTCCACTTGGAAAAGCCATTGTCTTAAATGACTCTGGTACTAAGTGGGAGAACAACACAGTCTTAAGACTGATTCACTGTTCATTTGAATGACAGCCACATACAAAAACCTATCCTGTTAAGTGGACTCTTCCCTTCTCTGTACTAAGCTCAAGTGAAAATAGAAGAGAAAAAATTTTATCCACCAGTAGGTAGACAACAAGATCCCAAACACCCTGTATCCTGGACTGAGAGATTTGCATGCATGTATCTGTTGCAGAAGCCTCCTTTAGATAAAATGTAAAGGTTTCTGTAGGTCTAAGAAAACTAAGCAAAAAATAAATGAATATTCCCCTTGATTCTAGAAGAAAAGAACAAGCTAAATGCCTATAAGAAAGGAATTGACAGCATTGACGTGCCCTATTGCTCTCCACTGGGGAGGAGTCTGCATGGACTCAAGAGAAAGTATGTGGGACCAAGGATCTGGCTGAGTCTCACATTATTAAAGGATAATTAAAGAGAAAACAAACACACAGTGGCACAGAAGGGAGAAAATGCTCAGGGCACTGCAAGGGAAAGGAGTATTTTTATCTGCACGTTTTGAAAGCATAGTTCACCTCTGAAAACTATTTTTGACAGGAAACACAGGACATTTCAAAAAAAGGTTTCTTGGTATTCTCAATAAGACAGGAATTTACAGCTCCTGAAAAAGAGCGAATAGGCTTATATTCTTTGAAAGATCAAAGATGAAGAAGAGATGCAAAAACAACAGCCCAAGGGACAAACTAAGGGATAAATTGAAACTAAAGCAAAGCTAATTTTGAAAAGGTACCAAGTAATGAAGTTAAAATACTAATGGCAAAATTAAGAGTAATTTTAATTCTATTATTCAGGATTTTCTGCAATTTTTAAAGTATTTTTTCATAAATAAGAAAAATAAAAGTAATTAATAAGGCTACTGTGTTTTAATTATAAAAAGCAATATAATGTAATAGAAAAACTTAAAAGTTAAAAATATGCATAACTCACCCTTCTTTTTATCATTATGTGAACTCTCTTCCTTATTTCTTTCATACTTATATTTTACATACTTTAATCATGCTATAAATACTTGTTTCAATTTTTGTTGTTTAAGGACTTCTGTTCATTTTCAGTTTTGCTGTATAACCTTCATGAGTGTTCAATAGCAGAAAAACATTTCATCCAAAAGCTATTTGTAAATACGCTCAATGACTCTCTTATTGATGGACATTTAAATGACTCAGTGTTTTAAAATATGAATGATGTTCAAATAAATGGTTTTGTATATCCAGTCTTTTAATTCTCTTATGTTAGTTTTGTAATTTAGATTCCCTGCAGTGATTATTGTTCTTCTTACTTTTAACAATGACTCTTCTAAATTAGGTATTATTATCATCTTCATCTTAGTGGAAGAGAAAATTCAGTCTTAGAAAAGGTATGCACCTTGCCCAAGTCTCACCACTGATGTGTAGTGGAACTGTGTTCACACGAGGCCATCTGCAGGGGCAGTTCACACTGCCACAGTTCTTTCCAAAGCAGGTTCTTTGGAGATTAACATTGTTAACAGTTCCTATTTCATGGCACCTTTAATAGCAATTGGGTATTTATGTTACATTTTTGATGATTTAATAAGCAAAGGTCAGATGGAGGGGAAAATAACAAATTTTTGTCCTGATCTTGGCATCTTATGCAGTGGTACTCTTTTATTTGCTGATTATAAAGATATCTAAGAAGATTGTTTTCCCAGATGGAGCTAGTGGTAAAGAACCCACCTGGATTGAGAAGATTCCCTGGAGGAGGGCATGGCAACCCACTCCAGTACTCTTGCCTGGAGAATCCCATGGACACAGGAGCCTGGCAGGCTACAGTCCATGGTATCACAAAGAGTTGGACATGAATGAAGCAACTTACTTTTGCCTGGAAAATCCCACGGACAGAGGAGCCTGGTGGGCTGCAGTCCATGGGGTCACTAGGAGTCGGACACGACTGAGTGACTTCTCTTTCACTTTTCACTTTCATGCATTGGAGAAGGAAATGGCAACCCACTCCAGTGTTCTTGCCTGGAGAATCCCAGGGACGGAGGAGCCTAGCAGGCTACTGTCTATGGGGTCGCACAGAGTTGGACACGACTGAAGCAACTTAGCAGCAGCAGCAGCAGCAGCAGCAGCACACACACAAGAAGACTGTCTAAATGCAGAGCAATGCCTTCAAATGATGAATAACTTGACTCATTCTAACTCGTACTGTAAGCTCATGTAAGCAGGAGCTATTCAACACAAATCAGAAACAAAAACATAGAGCCCAAAATGAACTAAAATTGAAACTCTTGCAAGAATAAAATTAATGCCCTAGAAGTAATCTATATAACAGGTAGGTACCATATTCTAGATATAATGTATTAATACTAAAAAGCCTCTTCCAAAGGTTCTAGAAAAGAAACCCTGTTGATTCACTGAACAGGGCTTTTGACGTGAAAGCCAGAACTCAAAACTGCAGATTTCCACACAACAATAATATTAACAGCTCTAACAATCTTGCCTTATATAAAAATTGTCTGGCTTCTTTGGTGGTCAAGTGGTTAAGAAACCACATTGCAATGGAGGCGACCCCTGTTCAATCCCTGGTGCTGGAAGATCCCAGATGCTGCGTGGCACCTATGCCTGCGAGCTGCAATTACTGAGTCCACATGCCCTAAAGCAACAGGAGAAGCGACTGCAATGAGAAACCCTTGCGCTGCAGTAGCCCCCCCCCCCCCCAGCCCCGCTCACCGCAGCCAGAGAGAGCCGGTGTGCAGCAACAGAGACCCAATGAAGCCACAAACAAATGAGTAGATAAAAAGCAAATAGAATTATTTTAAAATTGTATTCCTAAGGGGAAGAGGACAATTACCAAAATAAACCCTAAGAGAAAAAGAAATAAAGTAGCCTGCCTCTGTCTATATAACATCCAGATTGCAAAATAATGTGTTTCACTCTGAAGTACTTGACTTCTGATTGTAAAGACCACAGATGGCTACAAGGTGAAGTCACTCAGTCGTGTCCGACTCTTTGCAACCCCATGGACTGTAGCCTACCAGGCTCCTCCCTCCATGGGATTCTCCAGGCAAGAGTACTGGAGTGGGTTGCCATTTCCTTCTCCAGGGGATCTTCTCGACCCAGGGATCGAACCTGGGCCTCCCGCATTACGGGCAGATGCTTTAACCCCTGAACCACCAGGGAAGCCCACAGAGGGCTACAGTAGTTTATATTTGCCACATGAATGAAAGCATTTTATATTTTGGTTTGGGAACACTTGTCAAAGTATAGGGGCTTCCCAGGCGGTGCTAGTGGTAAAGAATCTGCCTGTCAATGCAGGAGACATAAGAGATGCAGGACTACAGTAGTTTATATTTGCCACATGAATGACAGCATTTTATATTTTGGTTTGGGAACACTTGTCAAAGTATAGGGGCTTCCCAGGCGGTGCTAGTGGTAAAGAATCTGCCTGTCAATGCAGGAGACATAAGAGATGCAGGTTTGACCCCTGGATAAGAAAGATCCCCTGGAGGAGGACACAGCAATCCACTTTAGTATCCTTTCCTGCAGAATTCTATGAATAGAGGAGCCTGGTGGGCTATAGACCATAGGGTCATGCATCCCATTTTTTCCACACCTGCCTTTCTACTGGGACTCCCATCCTCACCAATGAAAATCTTCTCATGGAAACCTTGGATGGAGCAGATAGAAGATGGGGCCAAGCTGCATGTACACGAGGGCCTGATAGGGTCAGGATGAGCACAAAGTACCTCATGTGAAAATGACAAACCAAGCAGAGATGACCCTTAACATCTCCATGTCAGTAAGCAGGCACCTTGGACTTCTGCCTCCCAAGACTTCTAACTGCCTTACCAATTCCAAATAATGGACAATTTGCTTTGGATGCAATATTTTTTATCCACATGCTCCCCTGGACTTGATGCTTCAAGTCTTCCCAAGATCCCAGACCCACTCCTCACCCTACTCCTTCAGGAAACAGCCTTACCTACTCAGCCTTACCTATTCCCACACCAAACACCAGCTAAGAGAAGCAAAAGCACAGTCTAAAGCCTTTGGTCTCTGATGTTCTTAGCATGGAGGGTCTGAGAATCAGAGTAACATAGAGTATAAATCTTGAGCAGAATAAGGAAAAAAAGAGTTAAAAGAAGTCAGGATTTTAGAGCCAGTAGAGAACCCAAGAGATTGATGAACTCTTTATTAAAGTTGATTGCACACACCAGTAAGTTTGGGCACTTATTCTGAAATGAACACAAAAGGCCTTGCAAAAATACAAGAGCCGATAACCATATGAAGAAACTCACATCACTAATCATGAGAAAAATGAAAATCAAAAACACAATAAAAAGGGTTTGGAAAAAAAGGAACAGTCCTACACTGTTGGCAGGAACATAAATGGGTACAGCTACTATGGAGTATAGCATGAAGTTCCTTAAAAGCCTAAATATATAATTACCATATCACGGAGCAATCCCACTCTTGAGCATATATTCAGACAAGATGAAAACTCAAATTTGAAAAGATGCATGCATCCCAGTTTTCACAAGAGCACTACTGACAACGGCTAAAGTATGGAAGCAATCTAAGTGTCCAGAATGGATGAATGGATAAAGAAGAATGTGGCACATACATACAATGGAATATTACTCACCCATAAAAAAATAAAATAATGCCACTTGCAACAACATGCATGGATCTAGAGACTGTTTTTTAAAAGCCACAGTGAGGTAGTACCTCATACCCATGTGGATGACTACTATTTTAAAACAAAGCAAAATCAAACAGAAAATAACAAGCATTGATGTGCTGGCAAGGATGTGGAGAAACAAGAACCCTTGTATACCACTTGTGAGAATGCAAAAATGGGGCAGCTGCTGCGAAAACAGTACAGTAATTCCTCAGATAATTAAAAATAGAATTATCATATGATCCAGTAATTCTACTTCAGGGTGATAGGCAAGAAGTTATCTGAGAGCCAGAAGATGGAGCTCCTTCGGCTAACTGTCCAGTAGTCACCAAATCCCACCAAGCAATTTACCAGCCCCACTCCTAATATACCCACCAGTACTCCAAAATTCGGACCTTGCTTCTATCACCAGTCACATCCACAGCTGGGTATTACTTTTTCCTTGGCTCCATCCCTTCATTTTTTTCTGGAGTTATTTCTCCACTGATCTCCAGTAGCAT
>SJYC01007368.1:0-21159 GCA_006408675.1 Madoqua kirkii | reverse complement strand
GCATCACCCAACCACCAGTAGCACCTTGTGCAGGATGCCTCATCTAAACAACAAACAAAATAAAACAAAAATATAAATCCAATCCTCAGCAGACAGGATTAACACCTTTTAGCCTTGCCCATTTG
This sequence comes from Madoqua kirkii, assembly GCA_006408675.1. Classification (NCBI taxonomy): domain Eukaryota; kingdom Metazoa; phylum Chordata; class Mammalia; order Artiodactyla; family Bovidae; genus Madoqua; species Madoqua kirkii. The sequence continues at coordinate 21,034 of SJYC01007368.1, read as the reverse complement.
AGGAAAAACCAATAAACAAACAAACAAAAAACTCAGTGCAAATCTCACCCTATAAGCTTGCACAAACCACTGGCCCAAACTTAGGGCAGAAAGGAAAAGGAAGAAAGAATTTAACCTTGAAACCTGGGAAAAGGAGACCTCAAACACAATAAGTTAAAAAAAAAATGAAAAGACAGAGAAATATTATATAAATGAAGGACAACCTAGAAACACAGAACTCCAAATAAATTCCTTGCCCATTTGAGGAAAAACCAATAAACAAACAAACAAAAAACTCAGTGCAAATCTCACCCTATAAGCTTGCACAAACCACTGGCCCAAACTTAGGGCAGAAAGGAAAAGGAAGAAAGAATTTAACCTTGAAACCTGGGAAAAGGAGACCTCAAACACAATAAGTTAAAAAAAAAATGAAAAGACAGAGAAATATTATATAAATGAAGGACAACCTAGAAACACAGAACTCCAAATAAATGAAGAGGGAATAGGCAAACTACCTGAACAAGAATTCAGAATAACAATAGTAAAGATCACCAAAAACCTTGAAAACAAAATAGAGAAAATGCAAGAATCAATTAACAAAGACCTAGAAGAATTAAAGAACAAACATACAGAGACAGACAACACAATTACTGATGTTAAAAATACTCTAGAAGGAATAAATAGCAGACTATCTGAAGTAGGAGAATGAATCAAGAAGATAAAATGGTGGAAATACCTTCTGAAGAACAGAATAAAGTAAAAAGAATGAAAAGAACTGAGGATAGTCTCAGATACACCTGGGACAATATCAAATGCACCAGCATTCAAATTATAGGGGTCCCAGAAGAAGAAGAGAAAAATAAAGGGTATGAGAAATTTTTTGAAGAGTTTATAGTTGAAAATTTCCCCAACATGTTAAAGGAAATAGTCAATAAAGTCCAAGAGGAACAAAGAGTCCCATACAGGATAAACCTAAGGAGAAACACACCAAGACAGATACTAATCAAACTAACAAAAACTGAAAACAAAGAAAAAATATTAAAAGCTGCAAGGGAAAGGCAAGAAGTAACATACAAGAGAAACCCCAAATGCTTAATAGCTGAATTTTTCAGCAGAAAGTCTGCAGGCCAGAAGGGAATGGCAGGATACATTTAAGGTACTGAAACGGAAAATTCTACAACCAAGATTACAGTACCCAGTGAAGATCTCATTCAAAATTCATGGAGAAATAAAAAGTTTTTTAGATAAGCAAAAGTTAAGAGAGTTCAGTACCACCGAGCCAGCTTTACAACAAATGTTAAAGCGACTTATATAGTCAATAAATACAAGAGAAGAAAAAAGATCTTTGGCATTGGGAGATTGTGTACACCTATGGCTGATTCATGTCAATGTATGGCAAAACCAATACAGTATTGTAAAGTAGAATAAAGTATTAAAAAAAAAAGAAAAGAAAAAAGATCTACAAAATTTAAACAATTAAGAAAACAGCAATAGGAACATATATATCAATAATTACTTTAAATGTAAATAGATTAAATGCTCCAACCAAATGACACAGACTGGCTGAATGGAAACAAAAACAAGTCCTATATATATATGCTGTCTACAACAAACCCACTTTGGACCTCAGGACACAGATATACTGAAAATAAAAGGATGGAAAATATATTCCATGCAAATGGGAAGCAATAGAAAGCTGGACTAGCAATCCTTATATTAGACAAAACAGACCTTAAAAAAGATTATAGGAGATAAGGAAGAACACTACATAATTATCAAGCAATCAGTCCCAGAGGAAGACATAACAACTGTTAGTATCTATGCACCCAACACAAGAGCACCTCAATACATGAGATAAACACAGACACAGACATAAAAGGAGAAACTGACAGTAACACAGTAAGAGTAGGGGACTTTAATGCCTCACTTACACCAATGGACAGATCATCAAAACAGAAAATTAATAAGGAAACATAAGTCTTAAAGGATACAGTAGATGAGATGGATCTAACTGATATCTTCAGGACATTCTGTCCAAATGCAGAAGAATACACTTTCTCAAGTGCATATGGAACATTCTCTAGGATAGACAACATCTTGGGTCATGAATCAAACCTCAATAAATTTAAGAAAATGGAAATCATGTCAATCATCTTCTCTGATCACAATGCTGTGTGACTGGATATCAACTACAAGAAAAAAAACTGTAAGAAACAAAAACACATACACATTAACCAACATGACATACAGAGACAGACAACACAATTACTGATGTTAAAAATACTCTAGAAGGAATAAATAGCAGACTATCTGAAGTAGGAGAATGAATCAAGAAGATAAAATGGTGGAAATACCTTCTGAAGAACAGAATAAAGTAAAAAGAATGAAAAGAACTGAGGATAGTCTCAGATACACCTGGGACAATATCAAATGCACCAGCATTCAAATTATAGGGGTCCCAGAAGAAGAAGAGAAAAATAAAGGGTATGAGAAATTTTTTGAAGAGTTTATAGTTGAAAATTTCCCCAACATGTTAAAGGAAATAGTCAATAAAGTCCAAGAGGAACAAAGAGTCCCATACAGGATAAACCTAAGGAGAAACACACCAAGACAGATACTAATCAAACTAACAAAAACTGAAAACAAAGAAAAAATATTAAAAGCTGCAAGGGAAAGGCAAGAAGTAACATACAAGAGAAACCCCAAATGCTTAATAGCTGAATTTTTCAGCAGAAAGTCTGCAGGCCAGAAGGGAATGGCAGGATACATTTAAGGTACTGAAACGGAAAATTCTACAACCAAGATTACAGTACCCAGTGAAGATCTCATTCAAAATTCATGGAGAAATAAAAAGTTTTTTAGATAAGCAAAAGTTAAGAGAGTTCAGTACCACCGAGCCAGCTTTACAACAAATGTTAAAGCGACTTATATAGTCAATAAATACAAGAGAAGAAAAAAGATCTTTGGCATTGGGAGATTGTGTACACCTATGGCTGATTCATGTCAATGTATGGCAAAACCAATACAGTATTGTAAAGTAGAATAAAGTATTAAAAAAAAAAGAAAAGAAAAAAGATCTACAAAATTTAAACAATTAAGAAAACAGCAATAGGAACATATATATCAATAATTACTTTAAATGTAAATAGATTAAATGCTCCAACCAAATGACACAGACTGGCTGAATGGAAACAAAAACAAGTCCTATATATATATGCTGTCTACAACAAACCCACTTTGGACCTCAGGACACAGATATACTGAAAATAAAAGGATGGAAAATATATTCCATGCAAATGGGAAGCAATAGAAAGCTGGACTAGCAATCCTTATATTAGACAAAACAGACCTTAAAAAAGATTATAGGAGATGAGGAAGAACACTACATAATTATCAAGCAATCAGTCCCAGAGGAAGACATAACAACTGTTAGTATCTATGCACCCAACACAAGAGCACCTCAATACATGAGATAAACACAGACACAGACATAAAAGGAGAAACTGACAGTAACACAGTAAGAGTAGGGGACTTTAATGCCTCACTTACACCAATGGACAGATCATCAAAACAGAAAATTAATAAGGAAACATAAGTCTTAAAGGATACAGTAGATGAGATGGATCTAACTGATATCTTCAGGACATTCTGTCCAAATGCAGAAGAATACACTTTCTCAAGTGCACATGGAACATTCTCTAGGATAGACAACATCTTGGGTCATGAATCAAACCTCAATAAATTTAAGAAAATGGAAATCATGTCAATCATCTTCTCTGATCACAATGCTGTGTGACTGGATATCAACTACAAGAAAAAAAACTGTAAGAAACAAAAACACATACACATTAACCAACATGTTTCTAAATAACCAACAGGTTACTGAAGAAATCAAAAGGGAAATAAAAAACTTTCTAGAAACAAATGACAGTGAAAACACAACTCAAAACCTATGGTATGCAGCAAAAGTACTTTTAAGAGGCAAATTTGTTGCAACACAATCCTACATCAAGAAACAAGAAAAACATCAAATAGACAACCTGACTTTATACCTAAAACAACTGGGAAAAGAACAACAACAAAAAACAACATAAAAATTAGTAGAAGGAAAGGAATCATAAAGATCTGAGCAGAAATAAATGAAAAAGAAATAAAAGAAACAATAGTAAAGATTAATAAAACTAAAAGCTGGTTCTTTGAGAAGATAAAACAAAATTGACAAACCTTTAGCCAGACTCACCAAGAAAAAAAGAGAGAAGAATCAAATCAACAAAATTAGAAATGAAAAAGGAGAAGTTACAACAGACAATCTAGAAATACAAAGGATTATAAGAGACTATTATGAGCAACCATATGGCAATAAAATGGATAACCTGAAGAAATGGACAGATTCTTAGAAAAGTTTAATCTTCCAGGACTGAACAAGGAAGAAAAAGAAATTATGAGCAACCCAATTACGAGCACTGAAATTGAAGCTGTGATAAAAAATCTCCCCAAAAGCAAAAGGCCAGGACCAGATGGCTTCACAGGAGAATTCTATCAAACATTCAGAGAAAAGCTAATGCTTATCCTTCTAAAACTCTTCCCAGTAGTTACAGAGGAAAGAATACCTCCAAACTCATTCTAAGGCCACCATCAGCCAATACCAAAACCAGACAAAGACAACAACAACAACAAAGAAAACTACAGGCCAATATCAAGGATGAACATAGATGCAAAAATCCTCAACAAAATTTTAGTAAATAGAATTCAGCAACACATCAAAAAGCTCACACACCATGATTAAGTTGGGTTTATTCCAGAGATGCAAGGATTCTAATATATACAAATCAACCAAGGTAATACACCTTATTAACAAATTGAAAGATAAAAACTGTATCATCTCAATCGATGCAGAAGAAGCCTTTAACAAAGTTCAGCACCCATTTATGATTAAAACTCTTCCAAAAATGGGCATAGAAGCAACCTAACTCAACATAGTAAAGGCCACTTATGATAAGCCTACATGGTGCAAAACTGAAAACATTCCCCCTAAGATTAGGAACAAGACAAGGGTGTCCACTTTCACCACTATTATTCAACATAGTTCTGGAAGTTGTAGCTACAGCAATCAGAGAAGAATACAAATAAAAGAAATCCAGATTGGCAAAGAAGAAGTAAAGCTCTCATTGTTTGTGTATGGCTTGATACTGTACATAGGAAACTTTAAAGATAGTATCAGACAATTACTAGAGGTAATCAGTGAATTTAGCAAAGTTGCAGGATACAAAAATCACTACACAGAAATCACTTGCATTTCCATATACCAACAATGAAAAATCAGACAGAGAAATTAAGAAATCAATCCCATTCACCATTACATCAAAAAGAATTAAATATCTACAAATAAACTTACCTAAGAGGACAAACGAACTCTACACAGAAAATTATAAGACACTAATAAAAGAAATCAAAGATGACATAAACAGATAGAGAGATATTCCATGTTCCTGGGTAGGAAGAATCAATATTGTGAAAAGGATATTACCAAACACAGTCTACAGATTCAATGCAGTCCTTATCAAATTGCCAATGACATTTTCCGCAAGACTAGAACAATAATTTCACAATTCATAGAAAACACAAAAGACCTCAAATAGCTAAAGCAGAGAAGAATGGAGATAGAGGAATCAAGCTTCCTGACTTCAGATTATACTACAAAGCTACAGTCATCAAGACAGTATGGTATTAGCACAAAAGCGGAAATATAGACCAATGAAACAAGATAGAAAGCCCAGAAATAAACCCATGCACCTATGGGTATCTTATTTTTGACAACAGGGGCAAGAATCAAGAATACGTAATGCGGCAAAGACGGCCTCTTCAATTAATGATGCTGGGGAAACTGGACAATTAAATGTAAAAGAATGAAATTAGAACACTTCCTAACACCATACACAAAGATAAACTCAAAATGGATTACAGAACTAAATGTGAGGCCAGAAACTATAAAACTCCTAGAGGAAAACATAGGCAGAACACTGGATGGCATAAATCAAATCAAGATCCTCTATCACCCTCCTCCTAGAGTAATGGAAATAAAAAGAAAAGCAAGCAAGTGGGGCCTGGTTAAACTTGAAAGCTTTTGCACAGCAAAGGAAACACTAAGCAAGGTGAATAGACAACCCTCAGAATGGGAGAAAATAATAACAAATGAAACAACTAACAAAGGATTAATTTCCAAAATATACAAGCAGCAAAGAATGAAATTAGAACACTTCCTAACACCATACACAAAGATAAACTCAAAATGGATTACAGAACTAAATGTAAGGCCAGAAACTATAAAACTCCTAGAGGAAAACATAGGCAGAACACTGGATGGCATAAATCAAATCAAGATCCTCTATCACCCTCCTCCTAGAGTAATGGAAATAAAAAGAAAAGCAAGCAAGTGGGGCCTGGTTAAACTTGAAAGCTTTTGCACAGCAAAGGAAACACTAAGCAAGGTGAATAGACAACCCTCAGAATGGGAGAAAATAATAACAAATGAAACAACTAACAAAGGATTAATTTCCAAAATATACAAGCAGCTCATACAGGTCAATTCCAGAAAAACAAACAAAACAATAAAAAAAAAGTGGGGAAAAGACCTAAAGAGACATTTCTCCAAAGAAGACATACAGATGGCTAACACACACATGAAAAGATGCTCAACATTGCTCGTTATTAGAGAAATGCAAATCAAAACTACAATGAGGTATCACCTCACACCAGTCAGAATGGCCATCATCAAAAGGTCTACAAACAGCAAATGCTGGAGAGGGTGTGAAGAAAAGCGAACACTCTTACATTGTTGGTGGGAATGTAAATTGATACAGCCACAATGGAAGATGGTATGGAGATTCCTTAAAAAACTAGCAATGAAACCACCATATGACCCAGCAATCCCACTCATATACCCTAAGGACACCAAAAGAAAAGAAAACAAAACAAAACAAAAAACACATGTATCCCATTGCTCATTGTAGCACTATTTACAATAGCTAGAAGATGGAAGTCACCTAGATGTCCACTGACAGATGAATGGATAAAGAAGTAGTGGTACATATACACAGTGGGATAGTACTCAGCCATAAAAAGGAATACATTTAAGTCAGTTCTAATGAGGTGGATGAACCTAGAACCTATTATACAGAGTGAAGTGAGTCAGAAAGAGAAAGGTAAATTTTGTATTCTAATGCATATATACAGAATCTGGAAAAATGGTACTGAAGAGTTTATTTCCAGGGCAGCAATGGAGAAATAGTCACAGTGAATAGATTTATGGATGTGGGGAGAGGCGGGAGAAGGTGAGATGTATGGAGAGAGTCACATGGAAACTTACATTACCATATGTAAAATAAATAGGCAATGGAAATCTGTTGTATGGCTAGGAAACTCAAACAGGAGCTCTGTGTCAACGTAGAGGGGAGGGGTGGGGAGGGATATGAGGGAGGTTCAAAAAGGAGGACATATATGTATACCTATGGCTGATTCATGTTGCAATTTGGCAGGAAATAATAAAATTCTGTAAAGCAATTATCCAAAGTAGGATAATAAATAATAGATTTTTAAAAATTCAATTGACCTACCAAAAAAAAAGCTCATTATCCATAGTGAAGAAGTAACATTCTGAAAATCCATCTGCTTCAAATACCTAGATTAACAAGTGAACCATGGCCAGTCCCGGAGAAAGAAACTGATTTACCATTGGAATGCCCCCACTTGGCTTCCTAACCCAAACTTCCAATCAGAAGCCATTACACTTCCTCCAGCAGTAGTCATCAGTGAGACGATCTGGCTTCGAGTCTTTTCTAGGGATAACTTCAGGACCTAGCATAAGAGGAGATGGGAAGCTCTGCAATAAGTCAATTTGGCTGACAGTTCTGTGTCATTAGGTCATGAAGGTTTAGTAACTAGAGTCTTACCACAAGTTCATGACCATGCCTCACACTCAATTTATACTGCAGCCTTCTCTCATTCAACTGTTTATTCCACAAATATTTATTGTTGCCATTGATATGCCAGGTGCTTTGCTAGGCATGACTGCTACATGATAACTAAGCTCTGATCCCCGCCATTTTGGAAAACACTGTCTCTCCTTCATTCCTCTGAGTCTGATGCTCTGTCTTAGATTTCTAGGCAGTTTCTCTGCAGACTTTTCAAGGCTCTGCTGAGACCTTCAGGAACTCTCAAATGCCATTCTGGGGTTGTGGTTCCTATGGCTAGATCTCTTCTACCTTCTGCCAGGGCTCTAACATTGCATTTCACCCATTTTTGGCTTACCTTCTTTCTCTAAGTCTTCTGAATTTCCTTTTAAGTATTATCCTAGAGGACCTGTCTACCTCTCAAGTGCTGGTCTTCTTCAGGTTATCCCATCCTACCACAGATCAATAACTGGTCTGGGGCCCAAGGTCATTTGTTGAGTTAATGGAGACTTGGTATTATTATTTCATTTAATATCTATTTATTGAGCACCTAATATATGACAGGTGTTTGTTACATATATTGCAAAGTTATTTACTTTCCCTGAGCTTCAGTTTTCTCAGATGGAATATTTATACCTACCTCTGGTTGGGTGGTAGTAAGAATTAATTGAGATTGTAGGCTTAGGTCAAAAAATTCCCTAGAATCAGAGTTGAAGGAAGGAATTCATTTAGAAGTGATTGAGTGATGACGTGCTTTCAGGTAAGAGAATGAGACAAGCAAGATAGAGAAGAAAAGGAGCAATACAGAAGTTAGTTTCAGATAAGGTCTAACTTTAGCCTAATCCTTGTGGATGCCAAGAGCATAGATTGCACCACAGAATCTCTTCTGGGCTCTATTTTCAAATCAGGACTTGAGGGAAGTGATGGTGGGGGAGCTCATGTTGTTTTTGCTAGTTAGTGGTTAAGTCATGTCTGACTCTTTGCAATACCATGGACTGTAGCACACCAGGCTCCTATATCCATGGGATTTCCCAGGCAAAAATACTGGAGTGGGTTGCCATTTCCTTTCCTAGGGAATCTTCCCGAAGCAGGGATTGAACTTACATCCCCTGCATTGGTAGGCAGATTCGTGACTGCTGAGCCACTGAGGAAGCAGGGGAAATATTATACATCATAATCTCAGGTTGTCCAAGGATAAGAGGCTTTAGGAGTCCAAGGGGAAGCCTCTGAAGAAAGTTGTAAGTGAAAGGTGGGATCTGAAATACCCACAGCACTTGGGGGTGGGTGGGTACACCCATCCAACATGTTAAAGAGATCCTAAAGGACTTGGGTAGGGAACCAACATCATTGGTGATAATAATTTTACAGTGGAGACAGAGAAGGAAACATATTATTGTAAATTAGTGGAACTGATTGAAGCATAAAAGTGGGAGCTTTCAATGCTATCTGCAAACCAAAGAGGAAGAGCGACTTCTTGGAGGATGATGAAAGTGAATGATGCTTTTAAGGATAAACAGATGGTACCCAGGCAAAACCATGTGCCAAATGTGGTCCTTCAAGGCTTTGACCAAGACCATCATCCAAAACCGACTTCCTTATTTCATTGCCCTACCTGACAGGGAGACACTTTTCTGTTGGGAAAAATCAAGAACCTGCCTTCTGACTGTCATTAGGATGCAGCATGACAAATCAATATCTGATGTGGTGAAACTGGGGTGAAGCTCACTTCTTCCCAGGCAGTTGTCCAAACACTCTGTTCATGTTAATACTCTTAGAGCACAGCCCAGGAAGGGCATACCACAAATGCGTAGATTGATATCAGCATGTGCTGGGCATGGCTCCAGGCTCAGCTTTCAGCAGTTTGTAAAGATGCACACAAAGCACAAAGCAAAAGATATAGATTGGCTTGACCCTGGAAGAGGGAGCAAACATACTGTTCTTGTAGAGTGTTGCCATTTGATTTTGTTCAGGGGCCTCTAGGGGCAAAGGCATAGACTAAGAGCATTTCATGATCCAAAAAGCGGGCGTCAGAAAGAGTACATCTTATTAAAACCTCAGCTAGTCCACAGTTACGACACTTGAAAGATGAGAGCAAGAAGGAGAGAGATTAAGTTCAGTCTTCAGTGCTTCTGACTGGGGAGAAGGCATGGATTCATCCAGGAGATTGCTAATAGCAGGTGTCTTGTGTAACTTATGGCAACGCACAGAGTTGTTTGGGCCCTAATCCTTTTCCATCTGTTCCATAACAGGGAGAGGAAACAGGAGAGCTTGTGAATAATTCTAGAACTTTAGCATCCTTTTCACCCTGGAATGTGGAAGTCTCATTTCCCCTTCACTGATTTGGTGATCTCCTGAAGATGATGGGGAAAATTTCTGAGGAGGAAGATTATTCCTCAGACATGAGCTCTTTCTCATCTCCTGTGATCTATGCTACTGAAGCTTCCTGGACTTGGAAGGAGCCAGGGAGGTGTTATGCATTTCTCTCGGTAGGGACACAGTGGCAAAGCCCTTCTGTTCCTCCTTTCCTCTGCTTACACGGAACTGTGCTCAGGTTTCCTCCTGAAAGAAGCATCCTGTACTATCCTGGGCAGAAGTTTTGGGAAGAGCAGAGCTGGAGAAGTGGGGCAGAGGGAACAATAGGGTCAGCACATCCACTTAATAGGCATTTTCCAATATGATAGTGCATATTATCCACCAGACATGGTGCTTTTTCATGAGTCTGAACTTCCACGCGTATTTCAGAACTTGGGAATCCATTAAAAAATATTTTGGCTGTTTACACTCTCCCACTATTAGCTGAGAAGAGGCTCTAGAAGATTAGGTCTTCTTGATAAGGAAGACTGATGTGGGTGATCTAAAGACTACCAGACCCAAATGCATAGCAGGTATGGGAACTCCCTCTGCCTGTGGGCACAAATTGGCTGTGGCTCTTTAGGTGGGTTGTTTAACTTCTCAGATTAGTTTTTTCATTTGTAGAACAGAGATAGTATTAGTGTTTCCAACTCTGAAAGGTTAGTGTATCATAGCAGATAATTTTTAAAGTGTGATATAAGTGTTAGTTTTTATTTTCATATTATGATGCAAGAAACTATACAAAATACAAGACATGTTCTAAGTGGTACTTGGTTCTTCAGTAGGTGTGTTAGTACAAATTGAACTCTTAGGGAAATATTTGAGCTGATCCTTGAAGAAGAAATAGACCTTCAGCAGGTAAAGGTAGGAGAGGAATGTAGTTCAAATGGAAGTCTATGTTATGTTTCTTAAGGCTGCCTTTATAAAACAAACAAACAAAAAAACTACCACAAAATCAGTGGCTTAAGTCAATAGTAATTGGGACTTCCCTGGTGATCCAGTGGTTAAGACTCTGCATTGCTATCCAGAGGATGTGGGTTTGATCCCTTGGTTGGGAAACTACAATCCTACATGCTGTGGAGCAACTAAGCTCTTGCCCCACAACCCCTGAGCCGGCTCGCTCTGAAGCCCATGTGCCACCACGTCTGAGTCCAGGTGTCACGATGAGAGACCCCTCGTGATACAGTGAAAATCCTTCATGCCGCAACTAAGACCTGACCCAGCCAAATAAAGAAATCAATACTTTTAAAAAGTAGCAATTTATTTGCCCACATTTCAGGAGACTCCAAATTCAAAATCAAGGTATTGGCCAAACCATATTTGCTCAAGATTTTAGGGGAAAGAGCTTCCCTTGTGGCTCAGCTGATAAAAAATCCACCTGCAGTGTGGGAGACCTGGCTTTAATCCCTAGGTTGGGAAGATCTCCTGAAGAAGGGAAAGGTACCCACTCCAGTATCTGGCCTGGAGAATTCCATGGACTGTATAGAAAATGGGGTCGCAAAGAGTTGGACACGACTGAGTGACTTTCCCTTTCACTTTAGGGGAAAACCCTTCCTTGACTCTAATGTCTGGTGGTTGCTGGCAATCCTTGATGACTCCTGGCTTGTAGACCCATCATTGCCATCTCTGCCTCCATCATCACATGGTATTTCCTCGTGTGTCTATGTTCACATTTCCCTTACAAGAGCACCAATCATTAGGGGCCACCTTAATCCCTGTGATCTTACCTTATTTGCATTTCTAAAGACCCTATTTTCAGATAAAGTCATATTCATAGATATTAGAAATTAGGATTTGAACTTATTTTGGGTGTGGTGTGGGGGAAGTACACACTGCAACTTGCCACATTATGTGAACAGAATTCAAGAAGGGAGGCATGAGATTTATTTAGAGAAACAGTGAGTCAATTATAAAAATAGTAGAAAATGTATCAGATGAGTGGACAATAATTCCAGAAGTGAACAGCAAGCAACAAACAAATACAAGAGTAGGAGCTGGGAGCATCAAGATGAATAAGACCACTTCATTAGAGAGGTTTGATAAAGCATGGAACACCTTCCTGGATAGAGGTGACTGTACTCCAGGTGGTGAATGCTCTCAAGGATTGTGACAAATAGGAGGTACATCCCCTGGGAACATCGGGTGTGCCTCTTATTTCTTACTCATCACTGAAAGTCCAGAACCTAGTTTCTGACACACAGTGGGCACTAAATAAATACTGCTGAACAGGTGAATGAACACCTGCTTTTACAGATAAAGGCGCCAAATGAGAGCAACTTCAGGAAGCAGATACTGATAATACAGCTGGCATAAAACCTGGCCTAACTGGCTTCAGAATCCATACTCTATTGACTATTTTGCAGACTCTTTGATTTCCTTCTTAACTCAGGAAAGTTTGTTGGCCTGGCTATTGTCGTCTATTTTCCTCTGTATGTAGAGGGTAGAGATTACAACGCATCTTGACTTCCTGAGACCACAGGCAAGGTTGCTCATCAGGCATGCCATTTGACAGAGCAGTGGCCTTGATTGGTTCCATTCCCTCAAATGACATGCTCACTTTCTCCCACAGATGTTCGGCAGAGCCTAGAGGACACAGTGACATTTGGCATCTGCAAAAGGCCATTGTAATTCTTCTGTCACAGGCATTGTCTTTCAGCCTTTTAATATCCATTCAAAATAGTGCCATATCCTGACCCTGTGCCAATGGAGATAAACAGTGTTCAGCAAATGGGTTTGCCCCCAAGTATTCATTATTGAGTTGGTAGATAAAATGGAATTTAGGTTCATTAGGTAATGAAATCGCAGGATCACAAAGAAACTTAAAGTTCATCTGATTTTTATCTGTTTTAAACAATGCTTGATGTACCATTAGTCCTGAACACACACACACACACACACACACACACACACACACACACACACACGATTGTTTATAAGACCTTTCCAAATACTTAGCTCACAGATACAACCACACATAGAATCTTAGCCTTTGCCCTTTGAAGACAGGGATAGAATTCTTTTTGACTTAATAACAGTAGTTCTTATAAAGAGGTAAATTTAATAGTAAAAAAAAAAATGAACAATAGGCAGATTTACCCATATTTAGCAGAAGCAGGGGGAAAAAAGATTAAAAAAAAACACAGAACTTGTTCAATGCAGAGTATAAAAGAGACAGTTAAGAAGAAATGGTCATTAGTTCCAAATACTAAAGAGACATCAAGTAAAATTAATAAGAAAAAGAGAAGGAGGAGGAAGATGCTAGTATTCATAAATGACAGTCCAAACCCGCTCCTTCCTTGGTGCACCTCATTTAGTTAAGGGTGACTCCATTTAACACCAAGTCCCTGCCCCTGCTGCTACTGCTGCTGCTGCTAAGTCGCTTCAGCTGTGTCCGACTCTGTGCGACCCCATAGACGGCAGCCCACCAGGCTCCCCCGTCCCTGGGATTCTCCAGGCAAGAACACGGGAGTGGGTTGCCATTTCCTCCTCCAATGCATGAAAGTGAAAAGGGAAAATGAAGTCACTCAGTCGTGTCCGATTCTTTGTGACCCCATGGACTGCAGCCCACCAGGCTCCTCCATCCATGGGATTTTCCAGGCAAGAGTACTGGAGTGGGGTGCCATTGCCTTCTCTGCCCCTGCCCCTGTAGGACATTATCCTTAACTCCTGTGTTTTACATACATCTTCACACATTCAATAGAAAACCTTCTTTCTCTAACTTCAATATTTCGGACACTCATCACTCAAACACGTCTCATCACCCACAGTCTTAGTCCTTGCCATACTCCCCATCCCCTCTCCTTGACCACTGGAGTCATCTTCCTGTGGGACCCTAGGCTTCCACTCTGACTTGACAGCGCTCTTTCTTTTTTTTTTATATTGCAGCCAAGCCAGTCCTTAAAAATGTAAATATAACTACATCACCTTTTTTCTCAATACTCCCTCCCTTCTCCTTCCCCCTTTTCTCCCTTGCACCACCCACCGTGACCTCCCTCACCAAACACACCCTGCTCATCCTCCTGCATCAGGACTTTGGGGCTTGTATTCTCCATGCTAAATCACACTTCTCCTACACATCCAAATGGTTCACACTCATGCTTTGTTTAGATCCTACTCAACTGTCACGCCACCACATACCACCCCTAAGCACTGAAGAAATAAAAAAATTTTAAAAAGAGAGTTTTCCATTATTCTCAATTTCCTTACTTTGCTTTATCTTTCATCATAGCACTGATCACCACCTGCATATATACATCTGTGCGTGTTAAGTTGCTTCAGTCATGTCCGACTCTTTGCGAGCCTATGGACTATAACCCACCCAGTCCTCTGTCCATGAGATTCTCCAGGCAAGAATCCAGGAGTGGGTTGCCATTTCCCCCTGCAGGGGATCTTCCTGCATTGGCAGGTGGGTTATTTATCACTAGCACCACCTGAGAAGGCCACATGCATATATATTTTGATATAACCTCACACAATTAAGATACCAGCTTATGAGAGTAGGAATGTTGCCCATTTTGTGTTCACTCATGGAACTCCACTGTCCAGGACATGCTTGGTAATTATTAGCACAGACCAATTGCTTAGTGAATGAAGACTGCACTTAGGAGCGAACATGTAGTTCTTGAGTCTTGAAAGGTGAGTTTTTCTCTTGTGACGGTGAGAATGTCCTCAGAAGTTACAAAGCTATTTTCTTCCTTTTAAATAAACTCAATGGGAAAAAAAAAAGATATTTTTCTCCCCATTTGTTCCAGTGTTTGAGTACCACTGGACTGATACACCCTTTGCCTACTCTGGAAACAATCTCTGTGATCAAAAAATGAAATAAATGATTGGCTAGACCAGGTCCTGCTTCCAGCACACCAGCATTGGGATTCATCAATCCCCAAGCCATATGGACTTAGGGAATAGGAGTGCTGTGAGTCCCCAAGAGGAAATAGAAACACGTTAGCAAGAGGAGAGCCCAGTTTTATGAGATCTAAAACTTAAGAAAATAGTATAAAACTGCAAATGCAATATTAATTGTAGGGCTCTGGAAGTGGCCTGTGTATGTAACAGGCCCTAAAACTTAAAATTATGGCATCACGGCAAATCTATTTTGGGGAAGAAAAAGTTAAAAAGAAGAAACCATGTGTCTTCACAAGGGGAGTGAAAGAGAAGAGAAGATGTGGACCAGCAGAGAGGAGGACTTGATTAGAAACTAAAGAAGGATGACTCTCCATTAGACCGAGTTCCTCTCTCTTCAGCTGGACACATTTCCTGCACAATGTAGGAATTTTCAGAGCGATTTCCAGCCAGGAAGAGAGGAATGCGGAATTTGGTCTTTAGCTTTCTGTCCTTACCATTGTCTGCAGCTTGCTCTAAAGTGACTTGTGAAAAGAACAGCTGTGCGTCCCCAGTACAGCTAATCCTTTGGAAAAAAACTTACATAATATAAATGTGTTCATCTTGATCCTCTCCTGCCCCATAACTTAAAACATCCCAGAGAATGTCAAGTTTGAGTGAGGTCTGAATATTAATAATGAGTCCTGCACTACACACCCAGTGTCTCAACACAAGGGGAGAGGGGTCTCAGTTCATGGGTCCTGGAAGCTTATCCTGCTCCTGGGGGGTGGGGGAAATGGTGAGACTGCATGTATCCATAGAAACACAAATGGACTTGGTGCTTGAAGTCTGAGCAGTTCTGTCCTCTTCCTAAAGTGTTACATTAGTGAACTTGTGTAAATGCCCATGAACATCATCCTATGGAGGTCAGGTGAGGCAGCAAGGGTATTCACAGGGACCTGGGGAAGAACACAAGGAAAAGAACATGTGTGGGCCAGGTGTGAGCCCCACCATATGAAATGGCCCTTGCAATAATGCCTGATGACAAGCATCTTCTACATTTACAGTGCTTTTTGGAGCACTCTCCAATTACAAACATTAGTGTCATATGCTCATGAAAGAATAGAGCTCAGAGGTCATCTGGGGCAACTTCTTTATGTAACCAAGAACCACGTATGAAGCATAAACTACATCCAGGCAACACACTCCACGCTTTCCATGAAATATTTCTAATCTTCAAAACAACTCTCCTTCTAAGACATTACATAGCCACATTATAGCAAGCAAAGCTTCCCTGGCTTCTCAAACAGTAAAGAATCTGCCTGCAATGCAGGAGACCCACATTCAATCACTGGGTTAGGAAGATCCCCAGGGGAAGGGAATGGCAACCCACTCCAGTATTCCTGCCGTGGAGATTTCCATGGACAGAGGAGCTGGCAGGCTACAGTCCATGGGGTCACAAAGAGTCAGGTACAACTGAGCAATTAACACTTTCATAGCAAACAAGCAAACAGAATATCTGCCCAGAAATCACAAGGAGAGGAAATAATACACACAGAATTCAACGTTTCATCTAACCCCAAAGCTTATGATTTCCATGAGTAATAGATCCTAATAATATTTTATTATGATTACCAATGTTTATAGTTTATAGTGAGCACCATTATGTGCCAGATAGTGTTAAATGCAATGTGTGTGTAAGCATAAGACTGTTTCTTTGATAATCTAGTCAACGTAACTTATCCAAGATCACTGGTCAGTATTTGATATCTGAACTCTTGTTTTTCTGATTCTAGTGATTAGAAATGAAATGCTTTGCTTATATTTGCTCACGAGTGATGCAAAGGCTCAGAGTGTTCCTGAGGACTGGTTGATGTGGACAGCTGGGCTTGTCATGGCCAGCAGGCTGGCAGCCAGTGCTATACAATTTATGACAGGATAATTTAATGGGGAATGCCTCCCCAGAGGACAATTCAACACTTGCCTGATGATTCTAAAGTAGTTGACTCTGAACTGGACTGGGGGGGCCCCTAAACCATGCTGTGCCACGCCTACATGTCATGAGCTTTGCTTACTCCATGGTGCTCAAGTAACCGCAGGCCTCGGGTGGATGTGTAGTGGATCCCACGAGCTGGCTTCCTTTCCACTCTCTTGATTGTTGGCTCTTCTGTGGTGGCCAGAGAACAGACTGGTTCAGCATTTAGATTTGAAAGTGACATTAGAGTCCCACATGTGCTGCCCGAGGAATGCACAGCTCTGTCAGTTTCATATTTCACGTTTGTCCAGCTCAGAGATGGTGACTCGTCCAAGGCAGTGGAGGGCTCGCTGGATGTCCTAGGTCTGAACAGTTGATCCATGAAGCCCCAGAGAGAAATATGACATGGTTTGAGGTGCAGAACCTGGACCAATGCTTTTTCAGGAACCTCCCTCCAGAGAGCTGGTTTGAGATAAAAATGGTATCCCACTTGAGAACCTCTTATGTTGGTCTGGTCAGGGCAGAAGTCCAGACATTCCAAGAGTTTGTGGAAGAAAAACTAGATTTTCAGTTACTTGAGGCTTGGGTTTCAATTCTCATTTCAAAAGAGTCCAAGATGAAAGAACTCTACCAGCTAATTTTAGAGCAAATGGTTTTATCCCCCTAATTGACTCAAACAGCAAAGAGGAAAGGAAACTGAGAAAAAAAAATGGAGATCTTTATTTTAAAACCAACCAAGGCCTATGAAGCCAGTGCATACTATGATTTTACTTTTCAACATCGGAGGCAAAACTCTCCATGATTGGTACTATGGAGTAATTTTGCTAACTTATATAAAAACAAAGACCTACTGGATATGCCTCAGCTAAATGATTAACTGGGAAATGGTTTATCTCTCTAGGGCTGAGAGTAAAAACCTCTCTGTATTTTAAGCCTGTTTCCTCTTCTCTAAAATTGGAAGATGGAATCAGAGAAAATCAAGGGGGAAAGGAGCTTAGAAATCACTCTTTCCCAATCCTTAAGAAGCAGAGATGCTGAAGTTTACAGGATTTGTTACAAGGTCAAACAGCTAGTTTGCAGCAGAGACTAAAACTCTGGTGTTCTGAACAAAATCCATTACTTTTGCTTTTCTTTTTTTTAATTTAAACCAATTTCAATCCATCTTCTTGAAAATTCCATGGCATTATTGGAAGAATATATTGAATGAAGTCACTACTATGGAAGATTTGGAAATCTGGGTTTTGAAGAGCTTTGCAGATGAAGCAGTTTTTGCCACAGACCACAAGAAGAGGAGGGCGGTACCACCTCCTCAGCATTTGGGAGGGCTGGCTCTGGTGAGCCTTGGCCACTGTCTCTGGAGAAACCAGGACAGTCAGCCTGAGGCAACCAGAGAGAAAGAGCCGCTTCAGTTGCCCTCTGCCTGCCCTCTAACCTGACCCTGCGGAATCGGGGATGGAAAGAAACACAATCCTTCCCAGGCCTCCTTGCCTTGACTGCTTTGGACCTGAGCTCCCTTTATCTCTCTAGGGCTGAGAGTCCATGTCTCTGTAGATGACCGAGGCAAAGATGTTTCTGATGGATTAAAGGACATGAGACTTGAGAACCAAAGAAGGGGCAGTCTCTTCATTTGCTCTTCCTCACCCTCTATTACAGAATGGAACTCTTATCAGCAAACTCCCCATGAAGAGTGCCTCTCACCATACATGGGCCTGGTCCTGGATCCTCTCTCTGGAGGATACCTCCTGCCTTTTCTCCCCTATGATGTTCCCCTTCCCCCTGCCCCGTCCCCCCCCAAAAGCAGTTTTTGCCACAGACCACAAGAAGAGGAGGGCGGTACCACCTCCTCAGCATTTGGGAGGGCTGGCTCTGGTGAGCCTTGGCCACTGTCTCTGGAGAAACCAGGACAGTCAGCCTGAGGCAACCAGAGAGAAAGAGCCGCTTCAGTTGCCCTCTGCCTGCCCTCTAACCTGACCCTGCGGAATCGGGGATGGAAAGAAACACAATCCTTCCCAGGCCTCCTTGCCTTGACTGCTTTGGACCTGAGCTCCCTTTATCTCTCTAGGGCTGAGAGTCCATGTCTCTGTAGATGACCGAGGCAAAGATGTTTCTGATGGATTAAAGGACATGAGACTTGAGAACCAAAGAAGGGGCAGTCTCTTCATTTGCTCTTCCTCACCCTCTATTACAGAATGGAACTCTTATCAGCAAACTCCCCATGAAGAGTGCCTCTCACCATACATGGGCCTGGTCCTGGATCCTCTCTCTGGAGGATACCTCCTGCCTTTTCTCCCCTATGATGTTCCCCTTCCCCCTGCCCCGTCCCCCCCCAACCACTACCCCTCTGAACTTTATTCTGCTCCTTACAATAGCCCTACTGTATCTTGCACAAAACTCCTGGGGAGGCCTTGGTTCCTTTGTCACTTTCTACCTCCTCCCCAGCACTAATACCATGGTGCAACCATCTACACATCACTTCTACAGGAAAGTCTTCACTGACTGGGGGTCAGCATCTCCTCTGATCTCCAGGGCACACTTGTGCTTACTGCTGGCAGAATGTTTACCACTGTATTGGTATTATCTATTTAACTTACCTTTTCCTCAATATATCATAAATTCCATGAGCTCAGGGATCAATGTGTGTTTTGTTCAACATTTTGTTTCCAGACTTCAGCAGCATTCTTGGTGTAACACAAGACTGTAAGATATTTAGTGGATAATGGGACAACACTTAACATTTACTGGATGCCTATTATCACTGTTTTAAACAACATTTATTGGATGCTTACTGTTAGACTATCACTGTTTTTAAATGCTTGAAGGATATTATCATCAATTCTTTCAACACTCTTAGAAGAAAATGATATCATTATCTTCATTTAGTACGAGAAAACTTAAAGACTAGTGGCCTTTAAAAAACTTTCCTATAACTATTGGGTTGGCCAAAATGTTCATTTGGGTTTTTCCATAACATCATATGGAAGAACCTGAATGAATTTTCTGGACAATCCAGTACATGATTAGTAGTAGAGAAGGAAGTGGAAAGCATGAAGCTTGCCCTGAAAATCCATGTTTTTACTCATTGTTTTGACTGGTTCTCTCATCAGCTCTGATTTCCCTGGGATTTGGTACAAAAGGAATGCTGTGTTAGAAAAGAGTCCCCTATTAATCCTAACATATCATCTTTGTACAGTTTAATGTTTGCATGTGGGGTGTGGTGGAGATAGAAAGAGATGCTTCTTGAGCATCTTCTAATGAATAGGCACATGCCTTCTGTCTCTGCCTGTAGGCCCTCACTTCAGTGAAGAGCTCCCCCAATTCCAGTTCAGATGATTTCTGTGAAGAACAAAGTATTATCAAAGCAGGTCAGGGCACCCTTTGCTAAAATTTCCTGATAGTTAACAATAAACTCTGTCTCATTCATGAGTTCACCTAAAAGAAAACTCCATTGCTTTTAGGATGTTAGGGCAGAGATTTGGGTCAAATAGGGATAGAAATACTTTATAAGAGAGTATATCAGATTAGTTGGGCCTCTATACATTTTGGCTTTATTTCTTCAAGGAATTGTTGAAATCTTTCTCCTTTCTATCTAACCACTCCTTCAGCATTCACCAGAGGGGACTTTGAGGGTAAAGGTGTGACTTTACACAAGCCCAGAAACACCAGGGAATTGACACAACCATCCCTGAAAAACAACACACAGGCCCCTCAGAAGAGGACTTCACACAAGTTAGACAAGTCTTGGTGAGTGGACGTGATAAATTCTGTTTCTGCTATCTCCCCAGCATGTTTTCCTGTCCGCAATCTTCTGGCTCACACACATTAGGAGACTGAGCTAAATCCTCTTGCACCTCAAGGCCAGGTAAAAGCTCACTTATTCAATACATATTCATGGACACCAATTTCCTCCAAAGGGTGTCAGGCAATCATGAATATAATTACAGGAATGGAAAAAGATGGT
>SJYC01007367.1:0-10600 GCA_006408675.1 Madoqua kirkii | reverse complement strand
TTATATATTGTAAAGGAGGAATAAAATATTAATATAGTGAAGTGTGCAAAATTTATCAATTGATAAGTATATTCTCAGATAAATTTATATGTATAGATACTCATGTAGCTATTACTTTTCAAGATATGGAACATACCTAGCATCACAAAAAGACTTGTTAATGTTTTTCCTTGGCATGTTAGAAGGAATACATGTTCTGTTTATGACTATAAATAAGATTTATATGTTTTTTAACTTCACATAAATGGATTCTCACAGCAATGAGATATTTTACTTTCTCTGAACATACCTGTGAGATCCCTCAGATTGTTGTGTAGACCCATTTTTATCACTCATCCACATTTGAGTTATTTCCAGTTTTGAACATCAGGAATAAAGCTGATAAGACAAATCTGTACATGTCCTTTGATCACACATGCCTGCATTTTCCTTGGGTATATCCCTGAAAGAACTGCTGAATCGTAGAACAAACTCGCAAACAACTTTAGCAAGTTTATGTTTTAATGGAAAGTATACCATGGTTGTTGATAAGAAAGCAGTGATCAACCACATACTAAAATTCATAGATTTGACTTTGGATTTTGTCAGCAATGTAGGAAGATAATGTTGTGTTACTTTTGAATTAGTATATATATTTATTGATAATTTAAGTTGACAAGTTCTGCATTCTACACTGTTTATGTAAGGATGCAAAAAATAAATAAGATTGATACACAATAGTTTTGCTAAAGGACATTTATAAATTTCTTGCCTTTATTTTTATAAATAATGGCATATAGCATAATGTAAATAATTTAATGCTAGCATTAATACTTATGTGAAATCTCTAGATATATTTCCTTCAGCATTTTTTCCTCCTTTACCATCTTCCTGCACTTAAAACAAGACCTTGATACACTGTCACTCCATAGAGAAGATGGGTGGATTCTGCTTAGAAACAAAAGAAGAAAAGGACCCTTGCTGGTAAGGTAAGTGGAGAGAGCTTTGGCAGGTTAAATAAACTATTTATATCTATCAGAAAACCAGACTTTCATAACTTTTTATTTCTAAACTTTGATCCCAGAAAGGGAAGGGAGATCACTGAGAAGAGAAAAGCTTCAATCAAGAGGGAAAAATAAAGCAGATGGACACGTGATCTTATATAAGATCCTGGAAGAAACAGCATCAGAGTATTTCGTGCAGAATAAAGCACGTGTGTCAGCACATAGGGATCTGTGTGGCATAAGAATGACACCATACTTCCATGTAAAAGTAATTGATAATTGAAAATCTATGCACCTGCTTTAGTGTAGAATTGGTGATTAGTGAGGTGATCGCATAACTAGTTACAGGGTCACTGCTGAATTCAGAGATGGTATGAAGCACATATCATGGATTTTAGAGAATCTACACTATTAAGATGCAGGTATGCCTAGTAATTCTTAAAGCAGGGGTTGAAAAGTCAAGAAGAGAAAGTCTTGATTGTGCTAAGAGAACAATTGCAACAGTCCCAGTTAATTCAGCTGATAGCCTGTAAAGTAGCAAGAAGAGAGAGATCAAGTCTTATGAGATAATGTTCAAGAACAGCCTGACATAGAGAATCATCTGGGAGTCAAATAACTTGACCTATCACTGTAAAATATAACATTTTGCATGATATTCAAAATCAACTTTTAAAAAATATTTTAATGGGAAATGTGGGTGAAGTTGAGTCTCAAATTAAATATGTACCCAAAATGAAATCATTAAGTCCAGCTAAACATTACTGAAATTTGCCATTTCCATTCATTCCAGGGAGAACCTAATATTTCTTTTACCTTCTTCCTTTCATCTTTCCTTCTTTCCTCATTCTTGTGCTTTTCTCTTTATTTAGATAGATTCCTTTCTGATCCTTTTCATTTCTTTTTCATTTTTAGGATACATAACTGTATTTATGATTTTAGACAAAATGCAAGTTGAACCTCCTAGTATAATTATATACTGTAGGCAAAATGTCCTGTTGTGATTTGCAAGAATGATTTATAGGGGAATAGAGGACAGTATAAAATGTAAATTTTTTTAAACAGGCAAAGAATCTTTCAAATAGATGGAATATGCAGTAATTAAAGACTGCAAAGCCTTAAATTCAGTCAAAATTTTGGTCAAGAATTCATCTGCATTCATCTACATTTGTAAAGACTTCTTGTTAACTTAAGCTGTTTGAACTTTCTTTACCCTAGTACATACCCAAGGATGGCTTATAATATCTGTGATCTTTACAGTCAATCATGAACATAAGAGACATAAATTAATTTTTATTGTTTTTTCTCCTACTCCCTGAAAGGATGTCATCTCATGTCAGCAGCCTGTTCTTTCAGACCTTCTCTGCAGACATGTTATCTTTCAGGATGTCAGTTAGAAAAAAGGCAATTTCAACCATTATAAATGCTGTGTATTCCCTTTTGCTACAACATTTTGTTATGAAAGTTTTAAACATCCAGAAAAGTTAAAATAATTGTATAATGATAACACATATATCCACTACCTATTAGCATGCTTACTTTATCACACATCTGTCTTTCCCTTTACCATCAATTATTCTCTCATGTATTGTTTTAGTTTCAAACTAAATTATGAAAGATTGAACATCTGAATTATGTATGCCACATGGCATTATTAAGTCACTTGTATGTTATGCTCACTTACAAAAACTTTAAAGTTTTCTTGAGTTCTAGAAGACACATAATAAAGCTCTGACCTACTATCAGTTTATACCCAGGAAAACAAAACATATGATATATTGAATATAAAACAAATACTTCCTTGTAATAAATCATAAGTTTTTCTTTTTAATAAATGTTATTGAAGTATAGCTGATTTAAAATGTGTTAATTTCTGCTGCACAGCAAAATGATTCAGTTATACATATTGTTGTTGTTGTTTTTCAGTCCCTCAGTCACATCCGACTCTTTGAGAATCCATGGACTGCAGCACACCAGGCTTCCCTGACTTTCACCACCTCCCAGAACATGCTCAAACTCATGTCCTTTGAGTCAGTGATGCCATCCAACCATTTTGTCTTCTGCCATCCCTTTCTACTCCCCAGCATTCAGTCTTTCCCATCATCAAGGTCCTTTCTAATGAGTCAACCCTTCACATCTGATGGCCAAAGTATTGGAGTTTCAGCTTCAGCATCAATCCTTCCAATGAATATTCAGGACTAATTTCCTTTAGGGGTGACTGGTTTGATCTCACTGCAGTCCAAGGGACTCTCTAGAGTCTTCTCCAACATCACAGTTCAAAAGCATCAACTCTTCAGTGCTCAGCCTTCTTATTGGTCCAACTCTCACATCCACACATGGCTACTGGAAAAAAACATAGCTTTGACCATATGGACATTTGTTGGCAAAGTAATGTCTCTGTTTTTTAACAGCTTTGCTTCCAAGGAGCAATTGCATTTTAATGTCATGGCTACAGTCACCATCTGCAGTGATTTTGGAGCCCCCCAAAATAAAATCTGTCACCATTTCCATTGTTTACCCATCTATTTGCCATTAAGTATTGGGTCCGGATGCCATGATATTCACTTTTTGAATGTTGAGTTTTAAGTCAGCTTCTTCACTCTCCTCTTTTACCTTCATCAAGAGGCTCTTTAGTATATCTTCACTTTCTGCCATAAAGGTGATGTCATTTGCATATCTGAAGTTATTGATATTTCTCCCAGCAATCTTAATTCCAGCTTGTGCTTCATCCAGCCTGGCATTTCGCATGATGTACTCTGTATAGACATTAAATAAGCAGGGTGATGATATACAGCCTTGATGTACTCCTCTCCAAGTTTTGAACCAGTCCATTTTTCCATGTCTGGTTCTAACTGTTGTTTTTTACCTGCATATAGGTTTCTCAGGAGGCAGGTAAGGTACTCTGGTTTTCCCATCTCTTTAAATATTTCTCACAGTTTGTTGTGATGCACACAGTCAAAGGCTTCAGTGTAGTCAATAAAGCAGAAGTAGATGTTCTTCTGGAATTATACATATATATTGATTATTTTTTATATTACTTTCCATTATGGTTTATCACAAGATATTGAATATAGTTCCTGTGCTATACAGTAGGATCTTGTTTATCCATCCTATATATAATAGTTTTCATCTGCTAATCCAAAACTGCCAATGTTTCTCTTCCTCATCCTTCCCCATTTGGCAACCACAAGTCTGTTCTCTGTGTCTGTGTCTATTTTTGTTTTGTAGTTATGTTTGTGTTATATTTTACATTCCACATATAAATAATTTCTTATGTTATTTACCTTTCTGTTATTTCTCTTAGTATGATTGTCTCTAGTTCCATCTATGTTGCTGCAAACGGCATTATTTTATCCTTTGTAATGGCTGAGTAATATTTCATTTCATATATATACACACACACACACACACACACACACACACACACACACACATTTTTTGTTTCTATTTAATTGCTAAGATGTGCCCGACTCTGCAACACTGCACTGTAGCTCACCAGGCCCTCTGACTATGGGATTTCCCAGACAAGAATAATGGAGCGGATTGGGTTGCCATTTCCTTCTCCAAGACATCTTCTCAACCCAAGGATCATTTCCTCATCTCCTTCATTGTAGGCAGATTCCTTTCTGCTGTGCCAAGGAGGCCACACACACACATTTTCATATATAATTCAGTAAGTGTGGTGCTTATTTCCCACTATGTTATCTGTAACATTTTATCCCTTTCATTCTTTGTGTCACTTAGTTCATACTAACACTAAAAACATGCATGAGGTTACCGAAAGATGCTTAAATTTTCCACACAAAAGTTACTTTTAAAATATTTCAGTAACTTGATTTCATTAATGAGCACATGGTTTACAATTATGAAGTATTATCTAATAAACATTTTTTAAACTCATTATTTTACCATAGAACACACTGCTTTTTGATCCTGTAGACAGGCTGTCTTAGGTGTAAAGCTAAGAGAATATATTTTTAAAAGAACATGAGTGGAGTTAGAAAGGCAGCATTTGTGTCACTGTTAAGTAGAAGGCTAGAGTTAGAGAAAAAGCTCCTGATACAAGGATCCAGAATAAGTCAAATGTCCAAACACATTAGAAGATAACAAAGCTGTTAGCAGTTTTTTTGTATATACTAGGGAAGTGAACCACAGTCTGTCTTCCAGAAAATATCACCTGGAAACTTCTGAAATGATTATTTCTGGCACTCTCTACCAAAAGAAATTCCTCCTGAATTTTATTAAACTGGAAGTTTGATGGGGAAAATTGGAAAATAATTCCAGCAAATGCAAATTTCTCTAGGCCATACAGCTAGAGGTGGGATTGCTGGTCAGATGCCAAAGGCAGACACAGAAGGTATATGCTTATCTAATTTTAATAGGCAGGTCAAATTGTTCAGGTTTTTCTGTTTTTTTTTTTAAACAATATTCACACTATTTTATGTCTCTGTCAGAAATGTACAAATGTTCTGATGTTATCATGTCCTTACTCTCCCTTGATGATATTACACTTCCGTTCTCATGGTGCCTATAATATAATTTCTCTCAGGGTCTATTTTGTATTCCCCTGCTATGTATTGATATACATTTTTATTTTTTCCATATAGGCATCTTTATTTTTGTGTATCTTTATTTTTGCCATAATAAGTGAAAATGAAAGTGTTAGTAGCTCAGTTATGTCTGACTCTGTCATGCAACCCCATAGACCGTAGCCCACCAGGCCCCTCTGTCCATGGGATTCTCCAGGCAAGAGTACTTGAGGGATAGTCATTCTCTTCTCTAGGTGATCTTCCCAGTCTAGGGATTGAATCCGAGTCTCTTGCATTGCTGGAAGATTCTTTACCCTTTGAGCTACCAGGGAAGCCATGCTAAGCAAGCTCTTTATTGATATAGAATATGAGCAGATAGCAATGTTACATGAGTTCCTTTGATGTAGAGGTACTAAAGTGAAGTGAGTAAGACCATAGACCGAGCAGTCAGGCTACAGGTATATGAATCATGCTTTCATCTCTTACTATGACAGTAAACTTCAGTTCAGTTCAGTCCCTCAGTCGTGTCCAACTCTTTGCAACCCCATGAATCGCAGCACACCAGGCTTCCCTGTCCATCACCAATTCCCAGAGTTCAATCAGACTCATGTCCATCAAGTCAGTGATGCCATCCAGCCACCTCATCCTTGGTCGTCCCCTTCTCCTCCTGCCTCCAATCCCTCCCAGCACCAGAGTCTTTTCCAATGAGTCAACTCTTTGTATGAGGTGGCCAAAGTACTGGAGTTTCAGCTTTAGAATCATTCCTTCCAAAGAAATCCCAGGGCTGACATCCTTCAGAATGGACTGGTTGGATCTGCTTGCAGTCCAAGGGACTCTCAAGAGTCTTCTCCAACACCACAGTTCAAAAGCATCAATTCTTTGGCCCTCAGCCTTCTTCACAGTCCAACTCTCACATCCATATATGACCACAGGAAAAGCCATAGCCTTCACTAGACAAACCTTCATCGGCAAAGTAATGTCTCTGCTTTGGAATATGCTATCTAGGTTGGTCATGATTTTTTAGGAATGATAATTAACTTTCTGTACCTCATTGACTTAATATTTAAAATGGGCATGAGCCCATACATAGTTCATAGATTAACTGTGAGAATTAAGTGTTAGTCTATATTGATATATAATTCAAATAATAAGTACTTAAACAAGTGTTCAGTACTATGTAAGAGTTTACAAACAGCACAATGTTTTATTAACATCTCATTCTCTGAATATCTCAATGGAATGTTTGAAAAATGGATCTCAAAAGAGCTGAATGAAAGACATTTTAAGTGACTTTATCCAAATATTTCTGGTACCAAAAATCTGGAAATAGAATGCCATGTTTTAGCTGCCAACTCAACATTAGTTCAACTACGATCAGCAGTGTGTTTATTTCATAATGTTAAAAAAATTACATCTTAAAACTAGTTCATCTGTTAATTGGCCAAATTGTCTGAAAATTAACAGATGGGATATAAAGATAAAAGTAACCCTTCCTCCAGGGCTTCAAATATGATAATTTTATTTTTAATCATTCTGAATTTGGAAAATAGTGAATCAAACACAACAAATTTAATAAACAGCATGTTGATTTTGAATAAAAAATTCAATTGCTTAATTTTTTAAGCAATTGAAGGGAATGTCTTTTTGAAGCTCTTTATGTATAAGTTGTTTTCTCTTTATGGAATGGATTTTACTCCTACGTGGGCAGAATGTAACTGCCAGTCTTCAGAAAGACTGTTTGTAAATGGGCTGATGTCTATACACAGACTTTATATTTTTATTTATTCATTAAAAAATTAATGTATGCTTATATTTTAGAAAGAAAGAGTTTTTATTGTTTCTTTCTTCTATTGACTTATGATGTTGAAAATCAGCAAATATTAATTATTAGGGCTCTCATTCACTAAGATTTTATTTCAGTTTCTGAGATTGTGATGGTTAATTTTGTGTGTCCATGTCTGGGTCATAAGGGTGCCCAGATATTTTATCAAATGTTAGTTTGGGTATTTCTCTGAAAGAAGTTTTATATTAGACTAACAGATAATTCAGTAGCTTTTGAGCAAAGCACTCAAAAGTATGGATTGCTCTCCATAATATAAGGAGGCCTCATTCCAAACTGTTGAGTATCTGAGTAAAATTAAAAGACTGGCTTCCCTCAAGCAAAAAAGGATTTTTTTAGTAGACTGACTTTGGATGGCATCTGCAACATTGGTTACTCCTGGCTTCAACATGATCTTTAGATTTGACCTGGAACATTAGCTCTACAGGGTCTCTAGTTTACCAACCATTGGGCTAAAACAACAGTAAACAGTTCTACCTAGTATCCACCTCACTAATTTTATACTTGCCGTCCTCCATAATCCTGAGTAAAATTTTTTTAACTATAGATATATATATACATGAATATGAACATACTTATAGATATATACACATTATGTTCTTTCTATTTATTTGGAGAATTCTGGCTATATATTACTATTTATTTTAAAAAAAAAAGAATTACACATACTCAAGATTATTACTGTGAGACCAATATATATTTCACACATGCTGGTCCCTGTGAACAGGAACAAAAAAAAAACAAGTACATTGCCATTTACATTAACACGTACATGTGTGTGTGTATGCATACATATGTGTGTCTATCTGTGTATATATACATATATATATGTATATATACACATTTATGTACCCTGATTCATCATAGAACAATCTCTAAACTAAGTGTTTTGTAAATATATATGTTCTTATCTTATTGCAGATTAAATCATAGCACTGGATTAAAACATTTATTTCTATCTGAAAAAATGATAGATCCTTATGATACTATGTCCAAAATAATGATCAAGGCATTCTTATTACTTATATTATTCAAACATTTGAAAATGTTGTTTTTAGTATTGTTTTGTGAAAAGGCAAAGTGTTTTAAAAAACTGAATAAAATATGATGGACCCAAGGCTTTCTCAACTCCTACATTTGAAATCTTTCAAAATGATCAAAAAGAAGAAACAAAGGAAAACATCCCATTTGTATTTATTGCCTAGAGATAGCTTGCTGAGTAAAGTTGTTATTTTCTTCTAGTAAATAATTTCAGACAATTTTAAAATATAAATAATTTATTATAATTGGAGGTTAAGTACTTTACAGTATTGTATTGGTTTTGCCATACATCAACATGAATCTGCCACAAGTATACACGTGTTCCCCATTCTCCCTCCTCCTTTCCCGTACCATCCCTCTGGGTCATCTCAGTGCACCAGCCCCAGGCATCCAGTATCATGCATAGAACCTGGATTGGCGATTCATTTCATATATGATATTATACGTGTTTCAGTGCCATTCTCCCAAATCAATCCATCCTCGCCCTCTCCCAAGGAGTCCAAAAGACTGTTCTATACATCTGTGTTTCTTTTGTTGTCTCACATACAGGGTTATCATTACCAACTTTCTAAATTTCATATATATGCATTAGTATAAGAGTATGTCAAGGCTGTATATTGTCACCCTTATTCTTTAACTTATATGCAGAGTACATAATGAGAAACACTGGACTGGAAGAAACACAAGTTGGAATCAAGATTGCCGAGAGAAATATCAATAACCTCAGCTATGCAGGTGACATCACCCTTATGACAGAAAGTGAAGAGGAGCTTAAAAGCCTCTTGATGAAACTGAAAGAGGAGAGTGAAAAAGTTGACTTAAAGCTCAACATTCAGAAAATGAAGATCATGGTATCTAGTCCCATCACTGCATGGGAAATAGATGGGGAAACAGTGGAAACAGTGTCAGACTTTATTTTGGGGGGCTTTAAAAGCCTCTTGATGAAACTGAAAGAGGAGAGTGAAAAAGTTGACTTAAAGCTCAACATTCAGAAAATGAAGATCATGGTATCTAGTCCCATCACTGCATGGGAAATAGATGGGGAAACAGTGGAAACAGTGTCAGACTTTATTTTGGGGGGCTCCAGAATCACTGCACATGGTGATTGCAGCCATGAAATTAAAAGACACTTACTCCTTGGAAGAAAAATTATGACCAACCTAGATAGTATATTCAAAAGAAGAGACATTACTTTGCTGACTAATGTCCGTCTAGTCAAGGCTATGGCTTTTCCTGTGGTCATATATGGATATGAGACTTGGACTGTGAAGAAGGCTGAGCACCGAAGAATTGATGCTTTTGAACTGTGGTGTTGGAGAAGACTCTTGAGAGTCCCTTGGACTGCAAGGAGATCCAACCAGTCCATTCTGAGGGAGATCAGCCCTGGGATTTCTTTGGAAGGAATGATGCTAAAGCTGAAACTCCAGTACTTTGTCCACCTCATGCGAAGAGTTGACTCATTGGAAAAGACTCTGATGCTGGGACGGATTGGGGGCAGGAGGAGAAGGGGACGACCAAGGATGAGGTGGCTGGATGGCATTATGGACTCGATGGACGTTAGTGTAAGTGAACTCCGGAAGTTGGTGATGGACAGGGAGGCGTGGTGTGCTGCGATTCATGGGGTCGCAAAGAGTCGGACACGATTGAGTGGCTGAACTGAACTGAACTGATACTATATTGGTGTTTTTCTTTCTGGCTTACTTCACTTTGTTTAATAGGCTCCAGTTTCATCCACTTCATTAGAACTGATTCAAATTTATTCTATTTAATGACTGAGTAATACTTCATTGTATATATATATACCACAGCTTATCCATTCATCTGCTGATGGACATTTGGATTGGTTCCATGTCCTGGCTATGATGAACAGTGCTGAGATGAAAATTGGGTTACACGTGTCTTTTTCAATTCTACTTTCCTCGGTGTGTATGCCCAGCAATGGGATTGCTGGGTCACAAGATAATTCCATTTCCAGTCTTTTAAGAAATCTCCACACTGTTCTCCATACAGAACATGTACTAGTTCATAGTGGCTGTACTAGTCTGCATTCCCTCCAACAGTGTAGGAGGGTTCCCTTTTCTCCACACCCTCTCCAGCATTTATTGCTTGTAGACTTTTGGATGGCAGCCATTCTTACTGGTGTGAAATGCTGCCTCACTGTGGGTTTGATTTGCATTTCTCTAATAATGAGTGCTGTTGAGCATCTTTTC
>SJYC01007365.1:0-74212 GCA_006408675.1 Madoqua kirkii | reverse complement strand
TTTAACATAGTCAATGAAGCAAAAGTAGATATTTTTCCGGAATTCTCTAGACTTACTACAGTGATTGCTTCACAATGAGTACAAATATTAAGTCATTATGCTGCATACTTGAAACCAGTGTAATTTATACTGTTAACTGGAATCTCATTAAAATATTTTAAAGAAATGTTCAGTTCATTTTCTAAAAGTAAAATCTAGACATTCATCTATGATATTCTGATATTCATCCAGATATTCTGGAAGACAAAGAATACATAAATATGCAGGTCCTGTATGCTCCTTTAAATAATTTGTGAAGGAAGTTCTTCTTGGACAATTTCAATGATCTTTTCTAAATCTTTTTTCTATCCCTAACTGAGGTATGTATATACTTTGCTTCTTGAAGTTTAATATTCCTTTGCTTCCTGGATATTAGATTATAAGATTTTCCATTTTCAAACTTATCTTTTGCTGCAGTCTTGACAAGTGAACGAAATGTTCCAAAGCTCCTTTTTCTTTTCTACACCTTTATTAACTTACAGAATTCAAGGATATATCTGCCACCTCTCAGCCAAGGCTGCCAAGTCTATCTTGATAACTACCTCATGTTTTAGTCTACCATCTCTACAGAATTCTTTTTTATTTTTCAATTTTATTTATTTATTCCACTGTAGGAGGAAGCATGTGGGATCTTAGTTTCTCCACCAGGGATGGAAACTTTGTCTTCTGCACTGGAAGCACAGAGCCTTAACTACTCCACTGCCAGGGAAGTCACTCGAATTCTCTTTTTATGTTTCATTCACACTGAAAGAGCAATATTATCAATTGAAAACCATCAGTATGCCACAAGCCATATTATCTTCCTATGTTCACTTTGAAATTACAAGTATCATGTTTTCCCAGTCTTGGGACTGTTCCAACACCTCAGAACTCATGGAAGGATTTTTGTATCAAATTTCTCAACTCTAATAATAAACAGGCCTGCAGATGGGTCTGAATTTTAGTATTTGCCTATCAAAGAACCATTTTTCTGATCATCTTCAGGTCTTTAGACATGCACGTCTAACAAGCCTGTGTGCTAAGCTGTTTCAGTCCTGCTGACTCTGCGACCCCATGGACTGTAGCCCACCAAGCTTCTTTGTCCATGGGATTCTCCAGGCAAGAATACTGGAGCGGGTTGTCATGGCCTCCTCCACGGGACCCAGGGATGGAACCAAGGTCTCCCCACTGGAAGCCCCTAACAGGCCTAATACTATATTATTTGAATCAAAATTTCTCTCGAGATTAAAAAAAAAAAAAAACCGCCACACTGAACAACTTCAGTTCTCTGAAATTACTCCTTCTCATTGGAGGAATTATTCCTCCTCATCGGAGGCCTGCGTCCCCCTTTTGGAATCACCTGCTCTCCCTTGAAACGCGGCTCCTTCTGGAAACCAGTCTGTCACCCGGTAGAACCAGCCCCTCAGGGGATGACTACGAGTCCCATGACGCAAAGCGAGCCCCGGCCCACATTGGCGCAGTTGCTCCCGGGAACTGTAGTCTTCTCATCACCTGTCGTTCAAACTAGGGACCGTAGCCTCCATGTCTCAAAAGTTAACCGATAAAAATAAAGCTTTGGGAAAGAAGGTAAAATTCTTACCACAAACTAGGTTCGACCCAGGCGCCGGGGACCCCTGAGACCACAACTCACGCCCCTGAGGCGGGGGGGGGGGGCCTCGTCCGACGTCACTTCCGGGAGCGGCGGCGGCCCAGCCCCGCCCTCCTCCAGGCAAGGACTCTGGGCTCGCGGCCCGCGCGGAGGCGGGCGGCAGCCGCTGTTTTCGGGAAGGGGGTCACGTGAGTTCTCTGGGCGCTGTGGGTGGAGACGGAAAGCTGCGGTGAGGCAGGGTCGGAGTTAACCCTCCCGGGGCAGCGCGCCCGAGTGGGCAGAGGTAGGGAGCGGGCTGGGGAGGGGAGCGCGCTGAGGTGGGGAGCGCGCTGAGGTAGGTAGAGGGGGCGCGCTGAGGTGGGGAGCGCGCTCAGGTAGGTAAGGGGGCGCGCTGAGGTGGGGAGCGCGCTCAGGTAGGTAAGGGGGCGCGCTGAGTGGGGAGCGCGCTGGAATAGGTGGGGGGCGTGCTGAAGTGGAGAGCGCGCTGAGGTAGGTAAGGGGGCGCGCTGAGTAGGGAGCGCGCTGGAATAGGTGGGGGGCGTGCTGAAGTGGAGAGCGCGCTGAGGTGGGGAGCGCGCTGAGGTAGGCAGGGGGCGCGCTGAGGTGGGGAGCGCGCTGAGGTAGGCAGGGGGCGCGCTGAGGTAGGTAAGGGGACGCGCTGAGGTAGGCAGAGGGCGCGCGGAGGTAGGCAGGGGGCGCGCGGAGGTAGGTAGGGGGCGCGCTGAGGTGGGGAGCGCGCTGAGGTAGCTAAGGGGGCGCGCTGAGGTAGGCAAGGGGCGCGCTGAGGTGGGGAGCGCGTGGCGGCTGACACTCTGGCCCCGGTGGCGGGCGGGGGGAACTCCCACGGAGGGCCGGGAGTGCGACAGAGCCCGGGCGGCCACCGGCTCTGCCTCGCTGGGGCGGAGGCGGGGGCTCGCCGTCCCCCGAGCCGAGGAGCCCGGGCCTGCGCGGACCCGACCAGACCGCCCTGGGTAATCCCGGCTCTGCGCTGCCCGCACGCCGCGACCTGTCTCGCTCGCCGAGCTGCTCTGGCTCGGGCCACCTCACCTGCCCGTGGCCCTCCAGAGGACCCAGAGGTTCTTCTCAGAGCAGGTCGAGGCCGAGGCGCGAGCCTCGCTTGCTGTTTTCCCGCCGGGCAGCGCTGAGGGCCTCGTGAGCTCAGAGGCTCTTCGGGTCCGGTGCTCCCCGGCCCTGAGGCCTCAGGTGGTCGAGTGACCAAGGGCGGGGCGACCCCGCCGGCCGTCCGGAGGCTGAGTTCAGGCTTTTATTTACTTCTTTGGGGGGAAGCCGTCGGCGGAACGGAGGAGCGGTGAATCAGCAGCTCGGGCTTCCCGAGTCCCTGATGATGGGGAAGGGTGCCAGAGCCACTTGCTGGGTTACAAATGTTGTCTCCGCGTCTCTCAGACTCTGAGGGGCTTGTCTCTTTACCCTTCTCACCAGTAGAGTTGTGTGGACGTAGTTGGATAGGTGGACCGGTTGTTGTGTTCCATTTCCCCGGTCTGTACTTTACTGCCATTTCGTAGTCTTTATTAACAGCCTGGTGGGAAACCTTTTTTCCTGTATCATTGTGAAATTATGAGACAAGATGAACTCCTTTGACAGCAGAGCTTATGGAGTATGGGTTTTGAACATGTGTTCAGTACCTGCAGTTATGGTGTAGCGGAATTAGGGTTGGTCTGGAAACTAGAAGAATGTTTAAACTTTTAATCATTTAATCTTATTCGATATGTTTGTTCATTGCAGTTTATTTGATTAATTTGACCAAGTTCCCCTCCCCCAAATCCGTTTGATCCTGGTTTTAATACACTGTTACTTTAAGAACTGTTGATTATTTACCTTACAAGCTGTCAAAGTTTCTGGTTGACTGTCATTACTCTGGGTAATTTTTTAGTTTCCCTAGTTAAATCAGAAGGAAATATAAATAATTTTTCTCCCTTTCTTTCCTTCCCTTTACCCTCCACTGCCTGTACGATATTTAGTAGTGTCAGGATCATAATAAAGAGAATAAAGTTTCAAGACCATCTTTATCACTTTTCCGCTATTTAACTCCTTTATGTCCATGACGTCAGGTTACAGTGACCCTTACAGCAATCCATCACAAAGAAAGAAAGTGAGGGAAAAAGGATAACATGTAATATCAGGATCGAGAAAAAGAATACTTCTGCTCTCCTCATCTTGCAAACAGGAGTTCTCAGAGATGATATTTTTGAATTAAAGAAGTTTGGGGTATGTTTTCTTTCTAAACAAAATAATACAGTGTCACAAAATTAAAAGAGATGGATATGAGTATTTTGTTTTCTTTTTGATAATACTCCTGATCAAAGACTAATCTTTCATGTGTTCCTCCCAATTTTAGAGAGTGAATTCCTAAGAAGAAAATAAATGCATTGCTTATTACTTGTTCTCTAATTGTTCGGACTCAGAAGTGTGCAAGTTTGTTACAAAAGCCAAAAGAAGATGGCAACTCCTTACGTTCCAGTTCCTATGCCCCTAGGGAACTCTGCTTCCAGTTTTGCAACCACCAGAAACCAAAGAAGTTCTTCTTTTGGGAGTATCTCAACAAGCTCAAATTCTTCCAAAGGCCAATTAGAAGATTCAAATATGGGTAATTTTAAACAGACCAGTGTATCTGACCAAATGGAAAGCACTTCATCTGTCTGTAGCAGTCCCCCATTAGGACTAAATTTACAGGTGCAGATTCTTCCATTGAGTATTCTGCTAGACCAAGAGAAAGTGAAGAACAAAGTCCTGAAACAGTGACTTTGGAAGATAGACCTTCTACACCTATTATCCTGGGTTATGAGGTGATGGAAGAAAGAGCTAAATTTACTGTGAGTATTGACTTCTGCTATCCATCATTAGATGAAAGATTAACCTGTGCTCTAAACTTGTGTTGAATGATGTTAGCCTATACTTGTAATTTCTTGAACGCAAGAATCAATTGGTTTATACCCCTTAAGTTGTCATGCTGTTGGTGTACTTTTGCTTTACTTGAATGAATTTTT
This sequence comes from Madoqua kirkii, assembly GCA_006408675.1. Lineage (NCBI taxonomy): Eukaryota > Metazoa > Chordata > Mammalia > Artiodactyla > Bovidae > Madoqua > Madoqua kirkii. The sequence goes on along the minus strand of SJYC01007365.1, from coordinate 69,580 downwards.
GCAAACCAGACAGAGCTGTGAAACCAGCACACAAATCAAGAACAGACCATTACAACATCCTGAAAGCCTCCCCTCATGCTCTGTCAGTCAGTACCCACCCTCCTGATGGCCTAGGTTAATTTTGCCTGTTTCTGTACTTTATGTTAGTGGAATTACTCTTGGGTATGGTCTCTTCAGCATATGTTTGTAAGATTCATCCTTGATCTTGCATGTAATTGTAGGCAGCTCACTTTCATTACTGATGTTACTCATTTATGTGAATATACTACAGCTTATCCATTCTACTGCTGAATGGCCTTTTAATCATTTCCAGTTTGGGACTTTTACAGATATTGCTGCAAACCTGTTAGTACTTTCCCTCAGTAAACACATGTACTCACTTCTGTTTGATATAAAGTCCTAAGAATAAAGTTTCTAGATCATCTGCCCAGCTTTAGAAGATACTGGTGAACAATGTACCAGAGCGGCCATACTAAGTTATATTTCTTTAAGCAGTATATGAGAATTCTAGTTATTTCACACCTTCCCAGTTCAGTTCAGTCACTCAGTCATGTCCAACTCTGTGACCCCATGGACCGCAGCATGCCAAGCTTCCCTCCATCACCAACTCCTGGAGCTAACTCAGACTGATGTCCATTGAGTCTGTGATGCCATCCAACCATCTCATCCTCTGTTGTCCCCTTCTCCTCCCACCTTCAGAATTCTAGTTATTCTACACCTTCCCAATATGTAGTATTTTTTTTTTCATTTTAGCGTTTCTAATGAGTAGAATGATACATTGTGGTTTTAATTTGCGTTTAAGACTTTTTTTGTTTTTAGCCATTTGAGTATTCTCTTCTGAAATGTCTGTTCAAGACTTTTGTTCATTTTTCTTTGGGGAGGTCTTTTCTACTTTGATTTATAGTTTCCTGTGCATTTTGAACATAGGTCCTTTTTCAGAACTTGTGTTATGACTGTCATCTCTCACTCTGTGATTTGTCTTCCTTAGTGGTTGAATTCTAGTTATTCTACACCTTCCCAATATGTAGTATTTTTTTTTTCATTTTAGCGTTTCTAATGAGTAGAATGATACATTGTGGTTTTAATTTGCGTTTAAGACTTTTTTTGTTTTTAGCCATTTGAGTATTCTCTTCTGAAATGTCTGTTCAAGACTTTTGTTCATTTTTCTTTGGGGAGGTCTTTTCTACTTTGATTTATAGTTTCCTGTGCATTTTGAACATAGGTCCTTTTTCAGAACTTGTGTTATGACTGTCATCTCTCACTCTGTGATTTGTCTTCCTTAGTGGTTCATTCAATAATCAAGAGTTCTTAGTATTAATATAGTCCAGCACATTAATTTTTTTTTTTGTAGTTAAATAAGCAGTGTGACAATATACAGCCTTGACGTACTCCTTTTCCTATTTGGAACCAGTCTGTTGTTCCATGTCCAGTTCTAACTGTTGCTTCCTGACCTGCATATAGTTAGCCCTTTTTAAAATCTGCCTCCTCCCAGATTACAAGTATGTTGTCCTGTGTTTTCTTCTAAGAGCTTTATTGTTGGACCTTTCATAGTTAGAGCTATAAACTGTCTGGAATTGATTTTTGTCCATGGTATGAAGTAAGAGTCAATACACATTTTTTTCTCCCTAAAATCAGGTTTTTATTGAAAAAACAACTGTCTCTTTTGCATTTGCTTTGTTGCATATGTCACAATCAGGTGACCGTAAATGTATGGGCCTGATTCTGTGTTCCATTTCTCCCTTCTTTTCTGGTTTCACCCTGTCTTAGTTACTAAGGCCTGATGGTAGTATTGACATCTGGTAGCTAAGTATTATAGCTCTGCTGTTCCTCTTCAGGGTTGTCTTGGCCCTTTGCATTGAGATTGTATTAAATCTGTCTAGGGAGAACTGACATATTTGTAGTACCAAGTCTTTGAATCTACGAACCTAAACCATGTCCTTAAGTCTTTAACTTATTTAAATAATATTTTATGTAATTTTAAATAATATTTAATTAATTTAAATAATGTTTTAATAAGTTATTAAATAATATTTAATAATATTTTAAATAATAGTTTTCAGGGCAGAAGTCTTAACCTCTTTTGCTAAGATTTATTACTAGGTATAGATACTGTTTGATATTCTCTACATCTTTTAATGTTTTCTGTTTGTTCATTGCTAGTTTAATCTATTTTGTCCTCATTATATATTACATATTTATATATCCAATGACCTTGTTAAATCCACTTATGAGCTTGTTCTTTGAAACTGTTTGTTCTTTCTCTTGGATTTTCTAGAAGTAATGATTTCATATTTACTTCAACATTTCATGTTGTATAGTTAATTACAGTATGGAAGGATCTTCTAGGAAAAAGAATATTGAAATTATAAAGAGGCAGTTTTTATAGTTAAAATCTTGTATGACATGATATGGATGGCAAATCTGCAGGATCTGACCTTTTTGTGAGTGATTTTTGGAATTTATAATAAATTGGTAACTCATTTCTGTACGGCAACCTATCTTCTCTATGCAAGAATAAACATTCACTGAAGTAATGTGTGTGAAAAGTTTGTATGTAAAGTCTTTCAAGACAATACAGAGGAAGAAATAAATGACACATATAAAATCAATCATATTCACTTATTTATTAATTTAGTGTTTTGGGAGTACCTGTTATGTGCCAAGCCCTCTTCCAGGTAATAGTGGTACAAAAGCTCAACTGAACGTATGAAAGATAGATAAACAATTTTATTCTTAATGTTAGTTTGTCACATGGTGATAAGTGCTATAGAGAAGAATCAAGAGGAGGAAAGAAATAGTTTCTTGAAACCAGAGTTGCAATTTAAGTGGCAATGCCAGTCATGGCCTCACAGGAAAGATGTAGCACTGAGAGAAAATGACAGGGACAGACAGGGAGGCCTGCCATGCTGCAGTCCATGGGATCACAAAGAGTCGGACACAACTGAGCCACTGAACTGAAGAGAAAATGAGCCATGACAATACCCAGGACAATGAGTGGGGAGGGAGGGGGCTTCCCAGACAGGTGGTGTAACTTCCAAGACCCTCATGACTGACAGCAGAATAATCAGTGGGGAGAGATGTAGGAACTGAGGTAAAAGCAAGGGAGTGTGACCCTCAGTTCAAACAAAGCACAGAAGCCTTTATAAGGCCTTTAGAGTTTCCTCCATTGTGAGCTGGGAATCTCAGAAAGATTTTAAAAGAGAAAATCAGATGATCTGAGTTAAGCTTTTTAAAGGCGCATTCTGGCTACTGAATTGAGACTAGATTTTGTGGGAGAAAAAGGAAGGCAGGAGGCGGTTAGGTTCTTGCAGTAATCCATAGGAGACCTGGTGGTGTGTACCAGGCTGGGGAAGGGGGCCTGAGAAATTCTCAGATTCTGGAGATGTCTTGAAGAGAGAGCCTTTGGATGGGGGAGATGGAGAAAGCAAAGATGATCCCAATGCTTCTCCCTAAACAATGTGAAAAGTAGAGTTGCCATTGAATGAAATGGCAGATTTTGAGGGAAAAACCAGAATTCGTTTTTGCACATGCTAGGTTTGAAACGTTTGTTAGACATCAAGTGGAGATGTTAGTTACGTGTATGTATATATGAGGGTGTACACATGAATATGTATTTTATCTCTATATATGTATATATATATTCAGTGTTCAGTTTAGCTAGAATTATAAGCTTGAGAGTCTTAGGTTTGTCAAATAATTTCACCTTGGTATATTTCTTTGAGTTGATCTCTTAACTGAAGAAAGTTTAGGAAAAACTGGCGAGGTGTCTTGTACATAGAGAGAGTGTCACGTCTTTGAAAAGGATTAAAAACATAAAGTAAATGGGAAGGGTGGTGCGTAGGTTCCAGAAAGAGTCATGGGGTGGACTTTGATAATGTTTTGTTTCTTCCTCTTGTTACTCGTACATGGTGTGTTTGCTCTGTGAAATCCATTAAGTGGTATACTGAAGTTTTTGTGCTTTTCTGTGTGTATTTTGTGATCAGTGTATGTGTCTACATTTGTTTACTTAAAGCACAGACTACATAAAACAAGAGTACAAAGTGTAGTATACACTAAGTTTCAAATAAAGAGTAGAGACAGTAACTGCTATTAGAATTTAGAGGAAGCAATAATCAGTACTGTACATAGTTTTCATTGAAAGTACTACTTAAACAAGTAGATAGGAGAGCTTTCTAGAAAAAATAAACCAAAAATTTATCCTGTATTTTTCCTAGAGGAAAAAAGGAGTGTTTAGAGACCACTGTGAAGGGTAGCAGTTAGAAAAGGGCTCATTTTTTAAAAACAGAAAAAATAAATATATATTGTGTATAGTTGAAGTAATTATCATATGAAGTTGACTTTTATCATGCATTAGTTACAGTCAAAAGTATTAAAATTAGTTTATCCCTTTTTGAATTAGTAACTTTTAAAAAGAATATTTACTTTTTATCCCCTGCATGACTATTGTACATCAGGACTTTCTGGAGACTTACAGGGTATCCAAATAATCTTCATCCTCACCTTTATATGTTACAAAGATAAGTTATTTACTTTTTACTTGAAAACTAAAGAATCCAATCTAACCTTTGCTGATTCTCTCCCTTCAAAGCTGAAAAAGAAGTCTGTAAGGGAGAAGAATCAAATGGTAAGGATGATCAACAATCCCTAACTAATAAATCATCTCTTGATCATCCACTAGAGTTATGAGTAATACTTGTAATTTTAAATTTCCTAATTTTTAGTGTTAAAAAAAGTAAAAAACTGATGAAATTATTTAGTATTTTGTTTAATATATTTAAAATATGATCATTTCAACATGTAACCAATATATAATCTTTTTAATGAAGTATTTTTTACAATTTTTTCATACTAAGTCTTTGAAATCTGGTCTATATTACACTCACAGCATGTGTCAAAGTCACATTTCAAGTATTCTATAGCTGTTTGCAGCTAGAATGCAGCTCTAGAACTACAGCTGAAAGTTATTCCACACCTTAACTTGAAGGAAAAAAGTTACTCTTTTTAAGAGCGTTTCACTCATTCAGTAGATAGTTATTGAGTACATTTGTGTGTCGTGTATGTAGCTTAGCTCAAAGCACTGTACCAGAAACTACCAGATGTTTCTCTGAGATTCTGTTGTAAACAGTATTTCCTCACAATAAATTCTAAAATTATCCTTAGGAAATATAGACTCTAGCTTTTTCTTAGGTACCTTTTAAAATATTGACTTGCTTCAACCAAATTTTTCTATTCAGTAGCCCAGAAAATTATACTTAATTATAGAAATGTAAACTTTCATCTAATATGGATATTTTCTACCTTGTATTTCATCCTTGAAGATTAAAACATCTAATTTATTAGAAAACTTTCCTTGGCAGTTATTGAGTTTAAAAATTAAATTGACTGTGTAAGACAATAGTGGCTATTTTTCATATTAATTTTAGAATATATTAGCATAAAATATCAGAGAAGACAATGGCAACCCACTCCAGTACTCTTGCCTGGACAATCCCAGGCAAGACAGGGACAGGGAACAGGGGAGCCTGGTGGGCTGCCATTTATGGAGTCTCACAGAGTTGGACACGACTAAAGCGACTTAGCAGCAGCCCCAGCAGCAGTGTAAAATATATTTTAAAGGCTGATGAGTTTATTTATTATTAGTGTGCTTCAGAAAAGCATTTTGCCTCAAATTAACTCTCTCTCACTCTCTCTATAGGTATATAAAATATTAGTAAAGAAGACCCCAGATGAAAGCTGGGTAGTTTTTAGAAGATACACCGATTTCTCTAGGCTTAATGATAAAGTAAGTACTTTAATAAATCTAAAACTGACTTTTCAGTTTGGAATTATTATCTGTTCCTGGAGTTCTACTATTGGTACTTGTTTTTTCTCCTTTGTTGATTATTTAAGTAAAGTTGAGTCATTGCTATTTCCTAACAACTGTTTCATTTAATTTTTAAGAGTCTGAACTCCCATCTCTACATATAACTTCCTTTTGTTGGAAACAAAAAATTATTTTTATTATTAAAAAATGTGAAAACTTGAAAATTGGCAAAAGAAATATGATAATTTGCATAATCTTATAACTGTGAAAAGATGTATGTTTATGAGACCCGCAAAATCACACGACTATCGTAGAAGAATGAAAAAAAAACTTAGCATATTATGATTAGTTTCTTTTGCTGTATTACAAATTATCACAAACTTGTGGCTTAAAACACACCTCTTCATTATTTGGAGATTTGGAGTGCTCAGCTGGGTTTGCTGTTTAGGGTCAAACAAGGTCAAAATCAGAATATTGACTTGACTAGCCTTTTGTCTGGAGGCTCTGGGAAAGAATCAGCTTTCAGTGTCGTTGTTGTTGGCAGAGCTTGGTTTCTTGTGATTGTGAGACAAGGTCCCGGTTTCCTTGCTGGTTGTCAGCCAAAGGTTGTTCTTGGCCCATAGATACTATTCTTCAGCTCTTGCACACGACCCTTCCATCTTTAAAGTCAGCAAGAGTTGGTCAAGTTTTTCTTGTGCTAGAATATCTCTGGCTTTCTCTTTTGTCACCAGCCAGGAAGAAGCTTTACCTTTATAGAGCTTGAGTGATAAGATTAGGCTCGTAAATAGTTTTCCTGTCTTAAGGTCAACTCAACAGTAACCCTAATTGCATGTACAAAATCTTTTTTACTGTGTAACAAGGAAACACAGAGGCTACACCAGGGGCAAAGGTCATGGGGCCATCTAGAATTCACAGAGACAAAGAAGATAATAATAAACAGCAGTACATTAAGTACCCTTAAAAATAAGTAACAAGAAACACCCCAAAATAGAAAATTCAGCAAGTGATATGAACAGTGTAATCACAGAAGAAATATAAATGACCAGTAAATTTGGAAACCATTTACTATCACAAGTACCCCAGAAAAGAAAATTAAGACACTATTTTTCACTTGTTGGGCTTCCCTGGTGGCTCAGTGGTAAAGAATCCGCCTGCCATTGCAGCAGACATGGGTTCAGGCCCTGGTCTGGAGGGTTTCCCATACGCCACAGAGTGGCTGAACCCGTGCACCACAACTGCTGAGCCTGTGCTCCATAGCCCGGGAGCCGCCACTGCTGAAGCCACATGCTGCAGCTGCTGAAGGCAGCATGCCCTGGAGCCTGTGCAACAGGAGAGGCCGCCCCAGCAAGAGGTTCGCATACTGCCACTGGAGAGCGGCCTCGCTCTGCCATTGGAAGAAAGTCTGCACAGCCACAAAGACCCAACACCACCAATAAATAAATACAGTTAAAGAAAAGGAAGAAAAACTTTTCATTTTCATCTGTCAGGTTGACAGCCTTTAAGTGGTATGTCTATTGTTAGAAATATAAGTCTTCCTAGAGGACAGCCTAAAGCTATGCATAATTTTACATGATAATTGCATTTCTGGGATTTATCCTATATAATAAATTATTGATATGGGCAGGATGTAGCCCTAAAGGATACTTCTCATGATGTTTTATGTATTGTTGTTCTCTTTTTTTCATTTTGTTTTAAATAGTTAAAATTTTTAGAACCAACCTAAATTTCTAACACCAGGGAACTGATTGAGTAAATTGCAGTAATATTTCAGTAGAGAAACAGCAGCTGCAGTGTTCACAGAGCTGGAGGAAAATCAGGTAGGACAGGTAGGGGTAATTGGTATTTAAGAAACCAAGAGAAAAAGTATTTTTCCAAAAGAAGCAAGCAGTTTATGATGCTTCATAGAGGCCAAGTAAGATGACCTTGGACCACAGATTACTCCCTAATTTTGATAGATGTTGAGTAGAGGAAACTTTATGGGTCCTACTTTCCCACCTGCAATCTTCCCTATCACTTTCTTGGACTCTCAGAACTTCTCAAGTTGTATGTTCTTAAACGTTTGGTAATGGGAAATTCCATTTCTGTGACTTTGCAACCGCCGGGATGCCAAAAAAGCTTCCACCATTCTTAAACCTCAGTTTCAATGAAAAAATAAAATGCTAAACTGTTTTATCCTTAATTAAGGTATTGTTAAGATGACTTATTGCAACATGTCAAAATACTTAATATTATTTCTAAGATATTTATATCATATATAAATTTTATTTTCTGTTCCTGAGTTCTTATTTTACATGGTTGATTTTAAAACCTGTAATTCTTTACTTCTGTTCATCTTTTTAAATGGTTAAAACACACAAGAAGACCAAAGTGGTGCATTAACATACTTAAGTGGAATTCTTAGCTTTCTTACGAAATTGCTGTGAGTTTTGTTCGTACAGACTCATTTCTAGCAGTTTCAGTTCAGAGCTCTTTCATCCTTTATGACTTTTGTTCTCCTCAGGACTCAACTGTTATTTAGTGTTTGCTTCCTTTTATCTCCCTGGATTCATCTTTATTGCCAAAATATTTCTTGCCTTAGGCAAGCTGGGATTTAGATTGCTCTTAAGCTTTTGAAAAAAGATGTTAATGGAAGCTTAATTTAAGTCTTGTAAATATCTCCTTGATACTCTTAAGTTGGGCACTTAAAATTAATAAGTGTATATGTCAGTCTTCTAGGTACCAGAAAGAGCTCCACTCATCACCTGATTTTACTGGCAAGAGTCAAAAATGTGTGTCAGACAGCAGCAGCCACACAGTTTAAATGGTAGTTATTATTTTTATAATTATTAAAGTAAAAATCTTAGCATCTTTCATTTTGTAAAACCAATCATGAAATTTTTGAGTTCATCACTGTGCTAGGAATTTGGTATCATATAGAAACTATATAGAATTGATTCTAACTTTGAGGAGTTTACATTTTCCATTTTTCTATGAGGAAAAAAATAGTTGACAATGTGAAAATCATTTTCGTTAAAATAACACTGTTTAGAAAGAGAAATTTTTTCTTCCTCTTTTTTTGACTTCCTGGTTATAATCTGGCTTCGGCTTCTCTAGGAGTTTTTAAGAGCCTCTTCTGAGAAAGTCAGAGGGCAAAGTCATGAGCAAGGTCTGGAACACAGTTTCTCAGAGTTGCAGCATCTGGCGGAGGAGTAGAGCAGACTGGTGATGAGTAGTTTGCAGAAATGTAGCACGAGAGTGGGGTTTTCTTTATTTTCTACTAGAAAACTCACTATTTTCTACTTCCAGTTTGCAGAAGTAGTGTAAAACTGAGTAATTCTCTGAGGTAAAATGATTACTCTCAATTGGTTCCACCCAGCAGAGCATAGAGATGAAGCAGAACTATTATCAGCCCACTGTCAAGACAAGCAGAGTTCATATGAAGATCTAGGCTAAGCTCAACCAAGCATTCAGTTCTTCCATTAAAAAGAAATTAATGGTAATCTTCAACATGTCTGTCTCTTGGGTCACACTGTCCTGCACTGCCCCAAGCTGACTGACATCAGGCGGTTATAAAGCTGCCTTTCACTCTTTCTGGGTTTTTTCCCTTTTTCCGTTGTTGGGTTTTGTTTCCTTTGTGTCACGTCTTCTTTCTTGGATCACGGTCTCTTCTTGGCAGAGCTAACCCTTCAGTGGCTTCTTGAGGAAGACCACATGGGAGGTGGTGTCCTTCAGACCCTGCACGTCTAAAATGCTCACTCCGTTTTCACACTTGGTTGAAATGTGGGCTGGGTATAGAATGCTAAGTTGGAAAATGTTCCTCCAGAATTTTGAAGACGTTATGCTACTTTGTCTTGTTCTTAGTGTTGTGTATTGCCCTTAAGAAGTCCAAAGCTGTTCTTGTTCCTTATCACTTGCATGTCACCTGTTTTTTTCTTCTTTAGAAGTCTTTTGAATCTTTCCTGTGTAATTAATCTAAAATTTCACAGTGACCTTTTTTTTTTTTTTTTGCCACCTTCTAAATTTATTTTTTAATTGAAGGAAGATTGCTTTACAGAATTGTGTTGGTTTCTGCCAAACATCAACATGAGAAGCCAATGAGAATTTGCTGTGTGACTCAGGGTACTCAAACTATGGCTCTCTAACAACCTGTAGGGTGGGGTGGGGAGGGAGGTGGAGGGGAGGTTCAAGAGCAAGGGGACACACGAGGACTTTTTGTAGGTTCTTTTCTTGTATTAACTTAGACACTCTGTGGGCAGTCCATGTCTTTCAGTTCAGAGAAGTGTTTTTGAATTGCTTTTTTAATGAATTCCTCCCTTCTATGTTCTGTCTGTCACCTCTCTTGTAAAAAGACCTTTGAGCTGATTCTATATGATTCTGGATCTTTTCCTCCCCGTTTGCTATTTTTTGTTGTTGTTGTTGTTGTGGCTATTTTGAAGGCAGTTTTCCTTTTCTCTCTCTAAGACCATCTTTCCTCTGAATGTCCTCTCTTTTGAGCATCTTATTCTTATTTGTTAATGTAGTATCTTAGTCCATTGACTGTATTAGTGACTATAGTTTTATTCATACTTTTTCCTCTTTGTGTTGTCTTTGTTTTTCTCCTTGTGATATTTGTCTTTGTCTTCCATGTTAAGCATTAGTGTGTAGTAATTCTTGGTTGTCTGCTCATGATTAAAAGTTGGGTACTAATAGCTGATTGGAATCTCTTACTTCGTGGGAGAGTCTTGCATTGATTTCAAGATTCACTGTATAATGGGAAAGGTGGGCTTTTGCTGGAGAACTTCTGATTTCAGGATCTTAAAGTCATTCCTATTGAGTTGATCAGACTCTCCACCTCTCCTTGGAGGTGTTTTCCAATCTCCTGCCTTGTGCTGCCAGTTTGTGAACAGTCTGAGGTCTCTGTAACTATAAACTTGGAATAAGTTTTTCTACACCTCAGGTTTCTTGGCCCACTTGAGTCAATTGCTGCTCTCCTGAGTACTTTTTAGTTTCCAATATGTTGTTTTAAGTTTCTTTCCTCTTCACCATAATTTTAGCAGAACTCAGAAAGACAGAATCAGATGAATATGCTCAGTTCTCCATCTTAACACCACAGCATGTGTGTCATTTTGTAAAGGCTTTTTTATAGAACTATCAAATGCCTATTGTGATGTCATTTCACAGGAAATCTAATAAAGTTTAATGAAATATAAAAGCTACCATTTATTGGTTATTTCAATCTAATGTATAGTTCCCAAATTATACTTTGTTCAAAATAAAGTTACTGAATAAGCATTTATGAACACTTTGTGAAGGCCTAATTATGGAACAACTAACTCTTTTCTGAGGATTATTTTTTAAGGGGGAAAAAAAATCTAACCATGCATGTGGACATATGTTACATTTAAATTTTAAAACTTAAATTTTTTAATGACTATTTTTATTTAATCCTTATGGCTTTTATTACTTTCACACAGTAAACACTCATACTCCAAAGCCAAAAATATTTACATCTTGAAATCAAATCAGAATTTTCAGTATAGAAATGTTGACAGAATGTTTTATATTTTTATTTAGCTTTTTACCCTGAGAATTTTTCTCCTTTGCTAATTTTTTTCTTACATTATAATATTTTGTCTTGTATTTAAGTAGAGAAATGTGAATGTAGATTGTTCCATTTCATTCATCCATTTATTGAACATAGATTGTTGACTACTTGTAATGGAGCAGGCTTTACGTTAGGCATTGGGGGTGTGACTGTGTGTAAAATGGTTCTCAGTCTTAGCTGTACTTTGCACTTCCCTGGAAAGCTTTTTAAAATTACAATGCCCAGGCCATATCCCAATCAGTGAAAATCCAAATATGTCAGAGATAGGACACAGTCATTAGTATAAATCCTGATTAATCATCTTCGGACAAAAGGGAGCTGTTCAACAGTGCAGCCCTCTCAGAATCTCTGTGAGTTCCTACTCAAAAGTTCCTTGGGTGATTCCAGTATACAGCCAACATTTGGAATGACTAGTCTGGTAGGAGAGTCCAAAATTAAATAAACATTACTTAACTTGCCTCATGATAGATATCATTCAAAAAATAAGTGACGGATTTGACCATGTGTGGCAGATTGTGTTTTCCAAAAACGTCTGCAGCAGCATTCTTAGTCCAATATGCTCTCCCGGAATCTTACCACTTACCATCAAGGGGTAGAATCTGGTTTCCTCTCCTCAACGCAGGTGAGCTTATGACTGATCTAACTAATAGAGGACAGTGGAACTGACGCTGTGTGAATGAGGCTAGATCATAAGAAGTATACAGCTTCATACTGGCTTTCTCTCTTGGGATGCTCCCTCTTTGAAACCCAGTCTCTATCCATGAGAAGGTCCACAATACATGGAGAGTCCATGTCAGGCTTGTGATCGACAGCCTCAGCTAAGGTCTCAGCCAGCAAACAGCTGATTCCCGTGTAAATATGTGGGAGTGAACTTCAGGTGCTTCTCAACCTCAGGTGTCCATCTGAAGTTCTAATTCATTATGAAACAAATAATCCATTCTCACCCTGCCCTGTAGGAATTGCCAGCCCACAGAGTCCATGGCCTAATAAATGATTATTTTACACCACTGAATTTTGAGGTACCTTGTTATCTAGTTATATTAATATATTCAGTTAATCAGAGTGTATAAAGGGAAACCTCACCCAGCTTAGAAGGTGGAAAAGCCTTCCCTAAGAAAGTAAAATGTAAGCCAAATATGCAAAATGGATTATAAGCCAAAATGTAAACGTTGAAACTATGAACATCTAGGAAAAAACATGGAAGAAAATTTTTACAGCCCTCAGTTCAGTTCAGTCGCTCAGTCGTGTCCAACTCTTTGCGACCCCGTGAATCGCAGCACGCCAGGCCTCCCTGTCCATCACCAACTCCCAGAGTTCACTCAGACTCGAGTAAAGGTTTCTTAGATAGTATCTAAAGCAGCATAAACCAGAAAAGGGGGGGGAAAAAAAGGATGAGTTAGGAAACAGTAAAGATTTTTAAATGTGCTCTCTTAAGAATAACATGAAAAGTCAAAACATAGTCTGGGAGAATATGTTCATCATACATATACCTGACAAAGGCCTTGTATCTAGACTATATAAAGAACTCTGACAACTTAATCTAAAGACAAGTACCCAGTTTTTTGAAAAGCAGAGGGTTCAGAAGATCTGAGTAGATCCAAGCACATGAGAAGATACTTAACACCATTTGTCAACAGAGATATGCACATTAAAGCTGCAGTGAAATACCGCTACACACCTAATAAGATGGCGAACATTAAAAAGATGGACAATACCAAGTGTTAGCAGGGACAAGGAGCAACTGTAACTCCTGTGCGTACGAAGCTGGTAGAAATCAAAGAAAAACAGTCAAGGCGCAAAAAGCACATCTGAATTTAAATCTTTTATTGTAAGCTTGTTTTGTGAATAGTTTCATAGAGTCAACAGGTTAGATTTTGTAGAATTCAAATGGTTTAGTTGAACATTGTATTTTCTTTTTTCTTCTTTTTCAGTTAAAAGAGATGTTTCCAGGCTTTCGATTAGCCCTTCCACCAAAACGCTGGTTTAGAGATAATTACAATGCGGACTTTTTAGAAGATAGGCAATTAGGATTACAAGCATTTCTTCAGAATTTAGTAGCTCACAAGGACATTGCTAACTGGTATGTAACAAATTGAGTAAGAGTTATAAATGCATTCCAGTAGCTGGTTTAAACTAGAGAATAAATCTAGGACCATATTTATTCAAGCACAAAAAATGTAAGGTAGGAGTATAATTACTTATCTTGTCTAAAAGCAGTAACTGTGATTTTCTTGGCTTTTTTTCAGTAAGGACTTACTTGGTGTTTGATTTATATACCACTTCCAAAAAGTGTACAGAGTCAGACTTTGTGTGCCATATAGTCAAACCATCCACCAAGCTGTAAACTTGATTTCACTGTTTTAGTAATAACTTAAAACAGTAGCTAACATATTGGTAGATTTTTGGTAAATATGACACCATGTAATTTTGACAATATTTTTAATCCTCCAAAGTAATACAAAAATCGTGAAATCAGGTTAATTTATACAGAGAATTAAGTAGAAATACCAGAAACTATTAGAAAGAGAAAGAAAGGATCTATATCCTTTCTTTATTTTTTGTATCTAAATATATTTACAAGAAAATTGCTAAATGATCTGATTACATCTGGGTATCTAATCTTGGAACTTACGTTATCAGATAAATTAGAACCATTTTGAAAAAAAATTAGAGAGCATTGATAGCTTCCTAATTACCTCAGTGTTATAGAATCCACCTGCCAGTATATGAGACGGGTGGGATCCCTGGGTCAGGAAGATCCTCTAGAGGAGGAAATGGCAACCCACTCCAGTGTTCTTGCCTGGAGAATCGCATGGACAGAGAAGCCTGGCGGGCTGTAGTCCATTGGGTTGCGAAAGACTCAGACACGACTTTGAGACCAAACAATAGCAGAGCGTTTCCAGTGCCGCAACAGCATGTTGTGTAGAGACGCACTTTTGTGCCGGTCTTCAGCAGCTTTCACCCTTTTTCCTTAGTGTCTCTTTTATTTATATCACCTCACGTTGCACGACACACACACTATAGGGACATACCTTGCTTCCTGACTTGCGCTAAGCTCAGTGGCTGCAGAGGCCTCTGCTGCCATCCTCACTCTCCTCTAGTAAGGCAGCTGCAGGCCAGCTCCCTCCTCCCGGTCCCAGACTGGATGCTGAGGTTGCCTCCCTGCCATCTCCCTCAGATGGCTCAGTGTGACCTCAGACCTAGAACAGACGTCACAGCTCATTCTCTCCCTTTCCCCCAGTATTCAGCTCATGTCTACCCCAAACCCAGTCATCTGGACACATCCCTGCCTCTATCCTTTCAACACTCAAATCTGTCAGCTTTTCTCCATCCTGCCACTGCCACTCTAGTCTAAAAGGTTGCCTCTCACTTAAATGCCTCCTTTCCACTACTGTCTTCCTCATCCACTCCTAGTTCTATAGCCCATTGGAGCCACAGTGACCTTTTGTAATGCAATTTAAGTCATCCTTTCTGGGCCCTGACTACCTGTCTTTCCAACCTTATGTTTCATTATTCCTCCCTGCCCCCATTCTCTACATCAGATGTAATTGGTCTTGTACTTTTTTAGAGTCACCTGTTCCTTTTTTAATAAGCTGTTCCTAGAAAGGCATTTCACACTGCTGCCCTTGCTCCCCCAGCCCCAGCCTAGATGACTCCTTCAGGCTTCAAGCAACTTCACTTCCTTAGGTTGGTCTCCTGACCAACCCCTCATCAATCACCACCACTAAAAATTAGGTCAAGTCTTTCTCATAGTATCTTCTCTCTGGTTCTGAAAGTTAGTTCCTAATGCCTTAAGACACCCGTTGCATATAACTAACTTCTCTCTAGGGTGATGCTAGCCATATCCCACCAGTCTTAAGAGAACTGAGGAAACAGTCACTCATATCATTGCAGTAGGATTTAATCCTCATGTGGCATCCCAGCCAAGAAAGGCTGGTTGGAAATTTACTTTAGTAGCCTTTCAGTTTGTAACTATTTCTGTGATTATTTGATTGTGTTCTCCCACCAGTCTGAATGGTTCATGCACAGGAGAAGGCCGTGTGGCCCTTTGGCCCACCGTTCAGTGTGCAGGGCCTGTTAGCATTATGCAGCAGTCCATGTCGAAAAGTCCTTGCTGAGTGAGTGGCAGAACTGTTGATAGTTGTTATTATACTGTTTATAAGAAAAAGAGGGTGAAACAAACATGATCAAACTTAGCGATTGTGTGTTCTTATCTAGGTGGTGGGCAGATGTATGCTCCCTGCTTTTCTGTATTTTTTTTTAATATCTCTCCAAAGAGGAAAAACAATTAGTTGTAATTCAGATATACAAAGCAGGAGTAAAAGCCATCAAACTCTAAAGTCATAGAGAAAACCTTGAAGAAAATATGTTTTATACCAGACCATGAAAGACTTTTATCTCTAAGAAATCAACAGATCCTATTCCTTTTCTCTTACTCTTTATTCAGTAAACCTTTATATATTTGTATTGAAAAGATGGCAAATTAAAATTGAATTTATTCTATAACTACATCATCTTTACTTAATGAAATATTATATAGTACAAACCACATTGATAAACTCATGATTTATTGATTTAAACATTAAAAATGTATCTTAGTTGACCTGTATCTTTTTTTAATTATTGGTACTAGATCTCTGTAGAGTAAACATTCAAGATCCTGTTTCTAAAACAGCCCTTAGAACAGTGGTAGTGTTCAGTTCACAGACAGATGTTTTCAGGAAAAGAAAGATTTCTTGGTCAAGTAAGTTGCGGAAAGGTTTCATTTGACATTCCTAGAGTATTAAGGTTCTAAAGTCTTGCACAAAAGCCTGTCATATGCTTCACGCTTACTTGCCTATGTATTTTTGTCATGTATCTCAGATCCTGAAGGAATTCGGTAAGATAATTTAAATAGAACTCTAAATCATGTATGTGGTGGTGATGGTGTTTTTCAGTTAATTCATGTCCAACTCTTTGCCACCCCATGAAAATAAGATAAGCATAGAAACCTTGTTTGTTCTAGGGTACTATCTTTTTCATGAGTGATGAGTAGCATTTTTTATTTCACATTTTAAGCAGTTTCTTACTTAGTATTTAAAACATGACTTGGCAGAGGGAAGAGTTATTAATCTATATCTTAAGAATTTGTCCCTTTTCATACTAAGAAGGGTATAACAGAAATTGAGGATCTATTTACTAATCTTAATTCCTTTGAAGACATTAGGCTTCTCTTCTAACAAAATAAGGGAGATTATAAACTTTTACTTGACGTGATACAGACGGTAAAAGTAAAAGGAATTCAGAGAAGGGGAAGATCAGTCCTGTTTACAGTGAGCCAAACAACACTGCAAGTAGAGAGTGGGGTTTGAGGACCATGAATGACAAATTAAGATTATGGGTCCATCTGTGAATCTCTTCCAAGGGAGGAAAGGGGAAAGGCAGAATCCCAACTCTTCTTTATAAAAACATGAAATTGCATATTTAAGAATCACTATTTAAAGTGTCGCTTAGTTTACATTACCTATTGGTATGCCTATTAGCATCCTGCTACAGTTGGAATGGCAGCATAGAAAGTTACTGTCTTTATATGGCCAAAAATTGTTTGATATTAATTCTTTATGCAGTTCTTTCACTTTTCTTTTTGATTCCGTAGCACTTCGCATCGCAGTTGAGATCCAAGGGGTTTAAGAATTGTTGGTTTAAGTGTTTTAAGAGAATAATATTTTCAGATACATTAAGAGAATACAGAATAAAACAAAAATGTTAATATTTTCATGATAAAATTTCTTAATGGTTTTCTTTGTTCAATAAATGTTTATTTAGATCTTTTACAGTATATAAGGTATGGAGAAGGCAATGGCACCCCACTCCACTACTCTTGCCTGGAAAATCCCATGGGTAGAGGAGCCTGGTAGGCTGCAGTCCATGGGGTCGCTTAGGGTCAGACACGACTGAGCGACTTCACTTTCACTTTAATACATTGGAGAAGGAAATGCCAACCCACTACAGTGTTCTTGACTGGAGAAATCCCAGGGACAGAGGAGCCTGGGGGGCTGCCGTCTATGGGGCCGCATAGAGTCGGACACCACCGAAGCGACTTAGCAGCAGCAGCAGCAGCTACACAAAGGTTCATTAGATGCTAATCCTTTATTTTAAAAGACTAAATAGGAAGAAGACACACCAAAAAACTAAAAGTTGGATCTCTGTCTTTTTCAGAAGGGGAAGAAAAGAGAAAACTTTTAACTGGAAGAGTTAGAGGAGGCTTCCTAGACGGTGGTATTTAAGTTGGGTTTTAAAGAATTACTGATATTTGAACTGACAGAAAGAAAGAAGGACTTTCCAAATACGAAGGAATATTACATCAAAATGTGGAAGCAAGTAGGCACAGTCCTGTACCCAAAACAGCATCTAACTTAGCCTGTCAGACGTGTAAAGATGGATGGGAGGAAGGTCTCTCAGAGCTGCACAGTTAAAATACAGCTATTGTTTCATCCTGGCTTCTGCTATTTTGAAATAATTACATCATTTAATCAGCAAGCAAATATCTTACTACTCCATGTTTTCAGAATTACTACACATATATCCTGATTTACCAGATTTTTCTTCTTAATGCTTTAAAATGCAAGGGTTAAAATTATATATTTTTTCATTATATTACCATTCATCTATAAGGGGTTCAGTGCCAGAATTCAGTGTTTTAAATTCTACATCTATTTTAAAAGAAAAAAAGTCCAGGTATATCTGGATTAATGGAAGCTCATTATTTAAAAAAAAAATACTATCCAAACATTTTACATGAGGAATCAATTGAAAGAAATGAGAATCTTTATTCCTTGAAAAGAAAACTTACTTGGAGAGACATGATAACCATATTCAGGTGTTTGAAAAGCTTGTGATGGGGAAAAGAATTAATCAAATGAGGACTTCCCTGATGACTCAGTGGTAAAGAATCCTCCTGCCAGTGCAGGAGACAGAGGTTCAATTCCTGATCCGGGAAGATCCCACGCGCTTCGGGGCGGCTAAGTCCAGGCACTGCAGCTAGTGAGCTTGTGCCCTGGAGCCGGGGAGCTGCAGCCGCTGAAGCCCACCTGCCCCGAGTGCTCCGCAAGAGAGACCCCACACCCAGAGTAGCCCCTGCTCTCCACAGCTAAATGCCGAGCAGCAGTGAAGACCAAGCACAGACAAAAATGAGTAAATAGACATCCGGAAAAGAATTCGTCAGATGATGGTTAGCTCTAAAGCCAGGCTTCTCCACTGTCAGGCACATCATGTTCAAACGCAGGGTCTGAATTAGCAAGGTCTGGAGTGGAGATACCGCATTTCTAACCGGTTTCTCAGTGATGCTGATGCCGCTGGCCTAGGACCTCATTTTGAATAGCAAAACTAACATGTAAACTCAGAATGAATGAGAAGTTAGAGGAAGCCTCCCTAAACTCAGATAAAAAAGTTACATGTCCTTTCAAGCTGTCTGGTATAGAAATGTGTTCTGCCTTTTGAGCAAGTGAGTTTACCATAAGTATTGGAAGAGACTAGGCTAGGTAACTAGCAGTGGTATTAAGAGGGACTTACTCCATGGGATATATTGAATTAATGACTTCTTAGGGGCCTCTTCTAGTTGTAAAAGTCCATAAATTATCAGTTTTGAGCAAGAATATCTAACTTTTTTATACATGTTCATATCTTCTCATGTGTATAAGTTGTTTTTATGTATAAAGAGACTGTCACGAAAGGTTGAGTTACCCTTAGTATTTTTATAAAATGAAGGAACTCAGTTATGTAAGCAATAACTCAGATGTAAGCAATAGCTTATATAATAAGCAATAGCTTATATAATTCCAGGTCATGAGAATGAACACATTATTGCTAAGGTTGGTTGGGTAATTTTTACACAAAATGTTAGTTTGGTAGACATTTAATTATGGATAGTTTTCTTTTTAATGCAGTAAAGCTAAATATGTTGTATTCAGATACATGTAAACTCTTACCTAATTGGGTCTCAAAGATCTTATGCAAAATTCAGTTTTGAGCTTGGTAGTGAAATAATTTTAAGCAATTACTTAACTGATTTTAATCAACGTCTCCAACTAGAAAATGAAGCAGTTAGACTAAATGTTCCCTAAAAATATCCCCTTTTAGCTCTAAGTCTCTTATTCTTTTTGTTGTGCTTCTTTATAAATCTTGAAGTGATACTATCAGAAGCAACCAAATTCTAACCTTTTAACTGTTAAGACTTTTGGTCTTACATTTTGCTGTCTAAGCTTACTTTCTCATGAAAGTAGGAATATCTCTTGAAAACTCAACTCCATCTCCGATCTGAGCGGTCTGCTGTCTCACCCATCTGCAGCAGTGGGTAGGTGTTTGTTCCGATGCTCTTAGGGGTTCCATTCCTTTTTTCCCCTAATTACGCAGCTATTACAAAGAAATTCATTAATATTGAACACTAACTCTGTGCTGTGCTAATTAATTGGTTCAGATTCTGTACAGTCCTGAAACTTGTCATCTACTTTTTGGTGAAGCAGAAGACTGCTTGGTTAAACAGATAAAATAAGACCGGTTGGAAGTCCCGTGAAAGGGATGTCTAAGGTGATGTCGTAATGCATGTAAGAGCACTGAGCCTGGTGCATGTGGAGGAGAGGCTGGGCCAGGATGACAGCAGCAGGCGTGAGACACCACCATTTCTGAAGTGTCAGATAAGGGAGGCAGGTAAAGTTTGGATGTGCGCAGGTACTTTATGCCAACACCAAGACCTCAGCTTGTTCCCTCTTGTTAGAGGACGCACAGATGGGTTTTAAGGTGGGTTTGACAGAAAACATTTGTTCTGGAAGCATTTCATGTTAGAAGGAATAAAACTGAAGTTCGGGACACAAATGAGCTGAAAGTAACCAGGTGAGCCATAATCAAGGTGTAAGCCAGGCCCACACATCCGCCACAGGGACGGAAGCCTGAGCCCTTCAGCCTCACACCCGCCAGCCCAGCTCCTGCACGGCGACCCTCACTGCCACCAGCCTTGAGAGTCCCTGTCCTCAGGGCCATAGTCAATGTCAAATTTTGTTATTTCTTTTCACTAGTTGAGAATACTGAAGAGAAGTAGTAACTGATAAAACATTTCTGTCTGAAATCCCTCATTAATTTTTTCATGCAGTGACTTTTTGTGCTTAATTTGGTTTTGACAGAATTAGTATCTAGTATTTTAGTACATTTTTTACTTAGCTCTTTATTGACCTTTTAATGAATTGTAGGCATAATATAAATTTTGAGATAAAGAACACATTTAGCTTTAAATTACTGGTCTGTTAAGAAACTGGGATGTAAACAAATATATACCCATGAAAGAAAAAAAGATGCATTATGAAATAGAAGGTGAAGATTCACTGAGTGAAATAGTTTTTTAAGAAATTTGAAAATTACGGTGAAACTCTTATAAAGGAAACTCTTTCAGGAGACTCAAAGGAAGAGTTTAAGTTACAGGGCAAATTTGCTCTGATAAAAACAATGCTGAAGGATACCATCTCTGGTTTCCTTATCGTTGGTCACGGTAAGTCAACAATTGATCACAATTTTAAAATTTTAGAGTGGTAGGATTTCCCAACCACTCTAAAAATTTAACTCTAGGTACTAAAGAGAGCAGAAAGGTGGTCTTTTCTTACCTTTCAATTCCAGATTATTGGATTTTCTCTTAGATAGATTTCTCTCCTATCCTGATATTATCTTTATTATCATGGTCAAATGAAAAGTATTAAGCATTGAATACAGAAGAGAGATTAGGGGTTATATTGAACTGATCAGTGAACAAGTAAATAAAACTTTTTTAAAAGAATTGACTTTTATTTAATCCATAGGTCATTTAATAATATAGACTCTTTGGTACTTATACTTTATTTGAATTTCCTTGATTTGTTTATAAATCATACATTGATGATATATAAAAAACCACTGAGCAGGCCATGGCACATATAGGCAATCAAATGTTTATCAAATTCAAGTAAAGTTCTCTAGTCAGTGATTCTCAAGGAGGGGTAAGAGCTTGATTTTCTAGGCAGGAAATAAGTATCAGAATTTTTGATAAAGCAATTATTTTCTCAAACAGTGCTCTCTATCAGACATTCTTGTCTGCCCTTCTTCTTGGATAAGAAAAAAAAAGCTTGAGAGTATTAACTTTCTTCCTCCATCAACTGAGTCCTATTGAAACAAAAAAATGTATTGAACGCCTTAAAAAAGTGTTTTGTAAATTACAGTTGCAATGCTAGTTTTAAATTTCATTCTTAGGCCACAGATTAAACAAAGTGAGATATAGAATATAACCTTAGAATTATAGTGAAAAAAGAATTAGAATCTATTGGACTTCACTTGAGTAGAACTCTTGTTTAGTTGCTAAGTTGTGTCCAGCTGTTTGCAACCCCGTGAACTATAGCCCACCAGGCTCCTCTGTCCAGGGGTTTCCCAGGTAAGAATATTGGAGTGGATTGTCACTTTCTTCTCCAGGGGATCTTCCTGACCATCTCCTGTACTGCAGCTGAGTTTTTTATTGCTGAGCCACTGAGGAAGCCCAGTCATACCAAGTATCTGCATCTTTAACACACACACAGAGCTGTCTCTCAATCCCAAATTACTTTTAGAAAAAGGAATGTCATATAACAAGAAAGTTCAGTTTTTACCTTCTTAAACTGTTTCTGATCATTGAAAAGTATAAATATAACTATCATATTATTTCATTATTTTGAAATTTTTGGTACTTCATAAATGGGATGGTCAGAATTCTTTGTCTTGTACTCTCTAGAGAAAATACTTAAGTAAATTAATATAATAAACATAATTGCAAGAAAAACCTTTAATTTGTAATTACTTTAGGATCATCTCCTGAAGAGGAAACAATGATGTGTAAATTAGAAATTGTATTTCATCATAACAAGATAATGACTTTTTTAAACTAGTTCCAATTAACATTTCTCTGAATGTAATGCTATGCCTGTTCACCATTTAAGTTGCTTTCTTGTACTGTTATTCAGATTTATGTTTTATGTCATATAAACATGTAACAGATTCAGAATCTCTGTTGATGTTCATAGAATCTTAGAAATAATCTAAAATCTTTGTATCTTCTATAGATTTTGTATTTTGTTACCTGTGTGAAAACACATAAGCCATCTTGCTTATTTTCTTGCTTATCAGAAGAACCAACTTACTTAAAACACCATAGCTTCGGAATAACTTTTGCTTTCTGCTGTTTTTTGTAAATTTATTTGTACCCCAGCTTTTTTTTTTTTTTCCTTTGAAAGCCTTGCAGTGAGAGAGTTTCTTTGTCTGGATGATCCACCAGGTCCATTTGATAGCTTAGAAGAAAGCAGGGTAAGTGCCGTATTATATATCATGTGAAAAGAGGAGCAAATAATACCATACAGTAGCTGCATTGTTTCTTGAATGGAACAGCAAATAGCAAAATTACAATTTTAGGCTGGTAGTTTTGCACAGAAAGCTTTTAATGTCTGAGTCAAAGCTTTCTTTCATTGAAGTATATGGACCTAATCCAGTAAAAGTAAAATTTCATACATGTCATATAGTCAATGAAGCTCTAAAATTAAATTCCACATTTTTTTTCTGTGTTTTTACCATTTCAGAAAAAAAAAAAAAAAAAACTACTTGGAAATTTATTTTACATTCAAAAGCAATATGTATATGTTGAATTCTGTTCCATCTAAGTATCAAAGTAAAGAAACTACATTTAAAATCAAAAAATTAATCTCCAGAAGTTGAAGTTACTATCTTGTTATCAGTTCGGCTCAAGCTTGATGCTACTCAAATTACACTAATTGTTGTTTAGAGTGGCCTATTTCTTGAAGAAGTTGGCTAGATTCACAGATTTGATAATAATAGATTAGCTAGGATTTTATGCAAGTTTTTCCCTAAATGTTTAATGACTTTTAAGTGTAACAGATTTAACTGTTAATGTTTTTAGTTAAACTGAGTGAGTTTTTTGTGTTAGAAGAATGCATAGCTTTTTTAAAAAACAGCTTTATTGAAGTAAAATTTTCATCCATAAAATTTATTATTTGCTGTTTCATTGTAAATGTACAATTTAATAACTTTTAGTAAATTTGTAGAGTTGTGCCTTCATTAACATACTCCAATTTTAGAAATTTCCACGACCTCAAAAAAAATTCTACAAGCCGTCTTGCAGTCATTCCTCAGTGCCAGCCTCAGATGACTGCTGGTCTGCTCTGTCTATGAATTTCTTTTCTGGTTATTTCATGTAGACAGAATCATATCGTGTGTATATAGTGCTTCCCCAGTGGCTCAGTGGTAAAGAATCTGCTTGCAATGCAGGAGACACAGGTTCAATCCCTGAATGGGGAGGATCTGCTGGAGAAGGGCATAGCAACCCATTCCAGTATTCTTGCTTGGAGAATCCCATGGACAGAGGAGCCTGGCAGCCACAGTCCACAGAGTTGCAAAGAATTGGACATTACTAAAGCAACTTAGCACACACGTGTGCTATAAATGAGATTATATAAACATGTATCAGTTCACTTCAGTCACTCACTGTGTCCAACTCTTTGCGACCCCATGGACTGCAGCACGCCAGGCTTTCCTGTCCATCACCAGCTCACATGCATGTAAGTGTATATGTGTCTATATAAATAATAATACCATATGTACAATATGCAAGCATATAAAAAACAAATGCAAAGATTTTGTATAAAATCTTTGCATTTTTTTTAATTTAACAATGTTTCTGAGCATGATCCCTGTTATGTATGCTAATGATATGCTTAGTTTCTCAGTCACGTCAGACTCTTTGTGACCCCATGGACTGTAGCCCACCAGGCTCCTCTGTCCGTGAAATTTTTCAGGCAGAAATACTGGAGTGGGTTGCCATTTTCTACTCCAGGGCTCTTCCCGACCCAGGGCTTGAACTCAGGTCTCTTGCGTCTCCTGCACTGGCAGGCAGATTCTTTACCCCTGGGAAGCACCACCTGGGAAGCCCATCTGTGTTACAGTCTCTCAGTGTTTCATTACTTTTTATTATTGAGTGGATTTCCATTGTATACATATATCACATTTTGTTTATCCAGTCACCAGCTGAGGGATATTTGGATTCTTTCCAGCTTTGTACTATTATGAATAATGCAGCTATGAACAATTTCAAGACTTTATGTGGACAGTTGTCTTCTCTTAGGTTGGTTCCTGAGATTAGAATGTCTAGTTATATGGCAGATTTTTGCCATATAACCAAACATTTATGTTAACTTTTTAAGAAGCAGAATTTTCTCAAGTGGCTGTACCATTTTACGTTCCCACTTGTCGTGTATGAGAGTTCCAGTTTCTCCAGATTCTCACAGGCATTAGATATTATCTGTCTTTTGGATTATAGCCTTTCTTGTAGACATGTCACAGTATTTCATTGAACTTTGAATTTTATTTCTGTAATGATTTTCATGTTAATTGCTTTTTCATGTGCTCTTTATGCCATTTGTATGTTTTCCTTGATGAAGCTTTTTGCTTATTTTTTTAGTTGGATTGTTTGTCTTACTGAGTTGTGAGAATTCTTTAGATACAAGTCCTTTATCGAATATATTTTGCATATATTTTCTCATAGTCTGTATGTGTCTTTTTATCTTCTCAATGGTATATTTTGAAGTACTAATGTTTTTAATTATTAAGATATTCATTTTATCACTTTTCTATTTGGCTTATGCTTTTGGAATTGTATCACAAGAACTCTGCCTAACATATGACCACAAGTATTTTCTCCTATTTTTTTTTCTAGAAGCTTTATAGTTTTAACTCTTAACATCCATCCTGAGCTAATTTTGTATAAGGTGTGAAGTAATGATCTTGAGTTTCTGTAAATATTTAGTTGTCAGTGCCCTGTGTTGAGTTACATTGGCACCTTTATCAAAAGTCAAGTGAATGTGAAACAACAGGCTTCACGTCTGGACTGTCTTCTTTCGCTGACCTCATTCATTATCCTTATGCTGCCAGTACTGCACGGTAGAAATGAGTAAATGGCAGACACATATGAGATGTTAATGAGACAGCGAGGGAGGAGGAGAAGAGGGAAATGGAAAAGACTGGACTGCCTGGGTCGTAGAAGGCAGCAAAATGCCGTGATCTAAGAGGCCTGCCTGGTGGATTTGGTAATTCAGGATTAGGAGGTAGAGCAGATGTTCCCTTGGGGTTGCATTCTAACTTACTGTTGGTCCATCCAATTGAAGAGGACCAATAGGCATATGAATGATAACTATGTACTCCAGAAAAGTCTGGGCTGGAGATTAGCAGGGGAAAAAAAAGGAAGTTGATAGCAAATAGCATAGGTTATAGTTGAAGTGGTAGCAGAAATTGCCCAAGGATGTCATATAGAGCAAGAAAATATATAATCAAGGACAAAACTGTGAATGCCCACATGCAAAGAACAAGTAGAAATCTCACTGTAAAGTTAGGGGAACCACAGAGTTTCACAGATGCCTTTTTTTTTTTTTTTTTTTTTTTTACTTTTTAAGTATAGTGACATGCTGTAGTTAAGAAAACCAGCATTTTGGACTTAACAATTAGAAGTCATTATTAGTATTTGCCTTGGCACAGTTAGTATAAAAAAGAGAGTAAGACTCTTAGTGAATTTGGCCATAGGTAGGGATGGGAGGGAGAGGGTAAATTTGGATGATAAAAGATTTCATCCAAAGGACTCTGAGAGGGTAACATTTTTTTTCTGGATGGAAATAAAGACCATCTGCTGGGCTTGGGATAACCAGGAGTAACATACTGTAGGGAGTTTACAGGAATGAAGGGTTCAGACAGTCACACAGGAGACAGGGAATGATAGACAACAAGAGACCATTCAAAGAATTGATCAGCAATACTGAAAAGAAAACCTCAGTGTGTGAGTGACCCAGATTTTTTCATGATGTCATTCTTCATGTCAGTATGATTTTATTTCAGTAGTTTAGCTTCCTGGTACAAAGGATAAAATGTCCTTGCATGAATATAGTGAAAGGAGAAGTAAGGGGAAATAATATTGAAGGTACTATGATGGAAATTCTGATTATCGGATATGTCTTCTGAGCTAACACAAATGGAATCAATAACCAGTTTGTTTCCATTTTGTTTTTTAAGTATAATCATCTCAGAGTGGGCAAAAGCAGAGTGAGGAGAACAGAAACTAAAACAGTGGTTATTGGCAATTTTTTCCAAGTTGTACACTGGAGACATATCACGTGTTCATTTCTGGCACCCTGACTTACTATGACTTACTATGTAATAATTCTCAGGAAAAGGGACTTGTACTTATTTATGATTTCCCCAGTAAGTGAGAGCTAAGGTAGCAGGGACCTAAAAAGATGAGAGTGGGGAGCAAAGCCCCTGGGTTGTACCCGTGTTATTCTGATTATCTGTGTTCTTGAGCTCTTCAGTTACGCTCTTCAGCAGTGTGCTGCATAAGCAGTTCATGTTTTCTCTTTCTGCCTGTGGCTTTTATTTGCTGTTTGTTTTTAAGGCTTTCTGTGAAACTTTAGAAGAGACAAACTACCGTTTTCAAAAAGAACTACTTGAAAAGCAGAAAGAGCTGGAATCACTGAAGCAGCTGCTCAGTGAGAAGCAACTTCTCATAGACACTCTGGAAAACAGAATCAGGTATGTGCTGCGGACTGCGTCTCAGTCCAACAGGTCAGCTCAGTACTCTGGACTAAGCACCTTCTGTCCATTTAGGAGGTTTCTGACTCCAGTGTACATCCTCATAGGTGGGGAAAATTGTTGTCTGATTATTTAGAAAGCTGAAAATTTGAAGGATAGGAAATACCAGGAAAATAAAGCTGTAGCTGTTCACCAAGGCAAACATTATTTATTTTAACCTATTTAAATTATATGTTTGTTTCTAGTCATTTTTACCAACTTTTCATATATTGAAACTTCTAGTTTGCCTTCTTGTCAGCATATATCAAATTGATATTAAAATCGTTTTAAATTAATCATAAGTACTGATTTCACTGTTGACACTTAGAGTTTGCAGTTTATTAAGTATATGACTCCACTTAGAGCAGCTAAAAGCTGCTAAAGCTACACGCATCGACAACAGTAAATATATACCTATTTTATTCACAGAAAACAGCTTGTCACTGTGCTTTACCTCTAGGACATTATCTCTGAAACCTGAAGAATCACTGCTTACATCAGGAACAGAAGGCAGACAAACCCTGATTGACCCAGATTTTTTCATGATGTCATTCTTCATGTCAGTATGATTTTATTTCAGTAGTTTAGCTTCCTGGTACAAAGGATAAAATGTCCTTGCATGAATATAGTGAAAGGAGAAGTAAGGGGAAATAATATTGAAGGTACTATGATGGAAATTCTGATTATCGGATATGTCTTCTGAGCTAACACAAATGGAATCAATAACCAGTTTGTTTCCATTTTGTTTTTTAAGTATAATCATCTCAGAGTGGGCAAAAGCAGAGTGAGGAGAACAGAAACTAAAACAGTGGTTATTGGCAATTTTTTCCAAGTTGTACACTGGAGACATATCACGTGTTCATTTCTGGCACCCTGACTTACTATGACTTACTATGTAATAATTCTCAGGAAAAGGGACTTGTACTTATTTATGATTTCCCCAGTAAGTGAGAGCTAAGGTAGCAGGGACCTAAAAAGATGAGAGTGGGGAGCAAAGCCCCTGGGTTGTACCCGTGTTATTCTGATTATCTGTGTTCTTGAGCTCTTCAGTTACGCTCTTCAGCAGTGTGCTGCATAAGCAGTTCATGTTTTCTCTTTCTGCCTGTGGCTTTTATTTGCTGTTTGTTTTTAAGGCTTTCTGTGAAACTTTAGAAGAGACAAACTACCGTTTTCAAAAAGAACTACTTGAAAAGCAGAAAGAGCTGGAATCACTGAAGCAGCTGCTCAGTGAGAAGCAACTTCTCATAGACACTCTGGAAAACAGAATCAGGTATGTGCTGCGGACTGCGTCTCAGTCCAACAGGTCAGCTCAGTACTCTGGACTAAGCACCTTCTGTCCATTTAGGAGGTTTCTGACTCCAGTGTACATCCTCATAGGTGGGGAAAATTGTTGTCTGATTATTTAGAAAGCTGAAAATTTGAAGGATAGGAAATACCAGGAAAATAAAGCTGTAGCTGTTCACCAAGGCAAACATTATTTATTTTAACCATTTAAATTATATGTTTGTTTCTAGTCATTTTTACCAACTTTTCATATATTGAAACTTCTAGTTTGCCTTCTTGTCAGCATATATCAAATTGATATTAAAATCGTTTTAAATTAATCATAAGTACTGATTTCACTGTTGACACTTAGAGTTTGCAGTTTATTAAGTATATGACTCCACTTAGAGCAGCTAAAAGCTGCTAAAGCTACACGCATCGACAACAGTAAATATATACCTATTTTATTCACAGAAAACAGCTTGTCACTGTGCTTTACCTCTAGGACATTATCTCTGAAACCTGAAGAATCACTGCTTACATCAGGAACAGAAGGCAGACAAACCCTGAAGGTGGAGCCCTCTGCTCTTGAGGTTGATCAGGGTGTCCTGGATGAAGAATCTAGGTATATAATGTTTGGTTTACTGTAGCCTAATCGTCTGAGTAATTGGCGGGAAATAGTCGTGCTCTGTGGGGTCTGATTTATGAATTCAGTATCATTGTATCATGAATTTGATGAGCAAACACAGGGAGACTCTACATATTCTAGGCTGTCCCTAAAAGTGAACCTTTGTTATCCAGGCTATACAATTTATTACTTATTTTGAAGCTATGTCTGGATTAACAGGGGTGTGACTCGGTTAATTCATTGATTTTGTAACCTTGACAAGTCCCTTTAATCTCTCTCAGTGTCAGGCTTTTCTGTGCCAGTGCAGGGCACTGTGATAGCATCCACCCTGTCTACATAATAGGAGTCATGAATAGATAGTATATTTGAACACACAGAGAATTTGTATTGTGTATAAATCTAGGGTCATCATTAATACTTCAGTGATAATCATTAAACTTATAACCATGAGAACAAATTTTATGTTGGTAAAGGTCATTACAAACTAGATTTTTATTGAAAAACAGTAGGTCAGAAAGCTGAAAGAGTTAAAAATACATCCACAAAGGTGTTATCTAGCAATGATAACTTTATTAAATTTCTGATTGAATATTTAGGTATTCTTTTTTATTGAGTATTTTCCATTTAATATTCTTTACAGGAGGTAAAAAAATTATGAGGTAATAGGTGAAGTAGTGTGCATCTGGTCTCTTCATTGTGCTTCTCTTTTTGCAGGGCTGATAATAAGCAATACTCAAGTTTTACTGAGCTGAAAAGCTCCATGTCAGACATAGAAGTAGCAGAAGTGGCGTGTAATGCAGAAGACTAACGCGCCCCCAGTGGTCCCTCCCATTTTTACGTTCCTGTGAACTTAGAGTAGAGTGACAAGTATTTAAGAAGAAAGAAAAGAGACTGAAGCATCTACATTAAACAGCCAGATTGCACATGTATAAAGTTTACATAAAGGAAAATTTAAGTTATTGGTGGAGGAAATATAGTCACTGTTGCTTTAAATTGTCTTTTAGACAAACTTTGTATTTAATACACTAAAAAAATCTAGTTAAGAGTTCTGTCATCAAGGCCCACATCCTTAAATACTGTACATAAATTATTTTGGTATTTTGCCAATATATTGATCCGACTAACATGGGTGAGCACACTGTGTGTGTATGTGTTTAAATCACCAGTTGTATTAGTTCAGTGGACATAAATTGCATGTTGCTGTCTGTTGAATATATACTGCCTTGTGTCTCTGACCTGATATATTTTTATTAATGGTTTAAATGAGTGGTAAAGATGAGTTTTAAATATTGATGTGTTTATCATCTCTAAATGAAAGTTGCTTATTTGGAATGTTACTATTTACAAGAAGAAGAAAACTTTCTAGTACCAAAGCAAAACTCTGAAAGAGCTATAATAACATAGCTAAAGTGATAAAATAGCTTTGATTTGAAAAGCAAATTCATTAATATCCAAATAGTATAATAAGTGTACTAGAGTATTACATGTTACACTTATTTATTTTCCATGTAATCTTTATCTTAAATCTCTACCTGTAGAATCAATGGGTTTGCCTTTTTCAGACCACTACCTCTTTTAGCTAATCAGGGCATACTCTTTTGAAAATACAGATTCTAAGCAAATAGGCAGTCATACAAAAAAATAAGAGAGAAAAGCCATATATCCTGCAGAGTTCCTATGTCAGCTCCTGGCATTGCGTTTTTATTTCTGTATATGTAAACATGTTGCTATAATGTCTTGATGCTGATTTTCTTCTTAATATATTTAGCTAAGTGATGCACTTTATAATTAAACTCCTTTGTGCCAAGTTTAATTGGTGAATTTCTTTAGTAAGTGGAGTTAGGAAAAAGAATTATATAGTGCCTTCACTATTTCGCCTTTTACAAAAGTCTCCTATAGTCCTGTGAGTCTGCTTTATGAAAAAGATGTTTATTTCAGCTTTGCATATAGTTGTCGAAAGTGCCTTGTTTTGTTTTATAGTATGAAGTTACTCATTTTTTATTTCTACTGCTTTGCATATTGCTGTTAATAAATCATTCTAGCATTTTGAAATTCCAGTTGGTATATTGAACTGCATATGCTTTCTAAAAACTGAAGGAAACTTATTGGGGAATTAGAATAACAATCTCCATTTTTTCCCTCCTCTAAAATTTATCAGTGTCTTGACGTACAGCATATTAAGATGCGGTTGTTTAAAATTCTACTGACATAGATAAACAGACACAATGGCTATTGTTAGTCTTTGACCTAAAAAGGAGACTGCTTTTTACCAAAGTACCAAAGCTTTTTTAAAGTTTTCATCAAAGTGGACAGGTATGCTTTATCTCAGAATATGTTCGACAGATTGTGTTAGAAATATGTTTCCTGTCCTGGGAAACAGAAAGAGTATAATAAAATGGTCTACTTGTTCATTTCAAAATGTTTAAAAAGGCTTAAAGAGAACAACCATTTAACACCGTTTTTAGTCTAATAAAACATGATAATAAATTTCAGGTATTATAGTGCTACATATATGTCTGTTTTAAAGTGAACCATACGCTTTCAAAATCTGGCCTTTCAGAAGATTGTATTTAAAACTTAAATGGGTGAAGAAAAACTCTTGTTAATTAGGGAAATCACTATTATTTATATATATTTAGAATTTAATTTTTTTACTTTTATAATGCATTTTATCCCAGTATTATATTCATTTAATAAATTATTTTTTCAGTAAATGGTAGCTGTCTTGTCAGATCGTGAATGCCATTTTTCCCCTCCAGTTTCTGTGTTCTTATTGTCCCTACAATTACTATAAATTGAACTGTAGTGGACTGTAGTGACTAACCCAACGGGTATTTGCAAAATAAGAGCTGGGGAAGCTTGTTTTCTCGGCTCCCGTTGCAGCCAGGTTTGCAACTGTGGCATATATCGTCAGTGGCACACAGGGACATTTGCTGGCAGCTGCGTCTGCTGTGTTGCACAGATGGGGACTGAGTCTGTGACTTTCCTTTTAAGTTTCTGCTTTATATTACTGATCATTTTACGTCTCTGTGAATAGGTGCAGTGCACTTCAAATGTAACTAATATTAATAAAAAATTTGAACATAACTGAAACAGAAAACATTCTGGTAGTTTTTTAACCTTTTGAAAATTAAGTCCATGTATAAGAAACACAACCATAAAATTCAGCATTCAGAATGTGTTCTATCTACTAAACTCAGATTAGCCACTTAAAGCACATTCATTTAGAAAACCATGGTCGGGGGCAGCCCCAGTGGCCCCGACTCTGTACTCCAGAGCCGGGTCCGGGGTTCAGTCCCTGGTGAGAGAGCTAGCTCCCACACGCCACCCCTGAGAACCCAGGCGCCTCAACTAGAGACTCCACCTGCCGCAGCTGAGACGCAGCACAGCCAAGTCAGCAACGACTGTTTTTTTTTTAAATCAACAAATGTTTATTTAAAGGAAGGAAACACGGTCCTGAGATAAACCATGTAGTTTACTGCACATCTGTGAGACTAGAAGGAAACAGTGGCCTTGGGTCCAAGAATAATTAGTCTGGTTTTGAAATGGGTTTTTATTACTTCAGTGATGTTAAAATAAGTTTGTATTCCCAACTAGTAAAGAAAGGAATCTAAATTTTCTGGCAGATTTTCAAAGAGCTATGTATTTGTTCCACATTTTGATTCTTCATAGAAGTAGCTTTGTTCCGTTGCTGTTTGTTTCGATGCTGTTGGCTTGTACTGGCAAAAACGGTCACCAAAACTTGTATTTTCAATACATGTGTGTTTAAAACTGATGTCTTCTCTGTCACATTGTGTACCTGTTACGAGAACTCATGGGAGAGAATTCTCCTAGGTCTCAGTTCCAGTAAAACCTGTGCTTCTCCTAAACAAGTGATTTGTTTTTATCTTAAAGACTATATTACTATCTTGTTTTGTTTTCTGGGCAGCTCTAAGCCAAATTGTGGTTCACTCATAGCTACTGTATAGAAGCTTATGAGTTATGCTTTTGTGTAGTGAATATGACTTTATTTTTCTCTCATTTTCTCAACTCCAATTATCTTTACTATTTAACTTATTCAATTAGAGCAGATGTATTTTTGTTCCAATAAAGTCTCAGGCCTGAATATTTTAGACTACGTTAGATAAAACTTGCCATAGCCTGCACTGAAACAATTCTTGCACCCTTAAGTGACACCAGTAACTATACAAATTACTTTAAAAGGTGCCTCTGAGTAAAGTCAGTAAACGTGAGTGCAAATTTAGACATGCTGTCTATTGGTAGCTATTGGTAGCTTCTTGGCCAGAGCACAATATTAATAAACTCAAGTTATGGTTTTAACTGTTGCCTCAAATTAGAGCAGATGCTACTTACCATTTTGATATTTATCACTGACAGAAAAGTGATCTTTTCCATAAGATGTTACAGAAAAACCTGAATGAAATTTTTGGCCAACCCAGTAGAACAATGTTGTGTTATCTCCAGATAAATGATTAAAAATACAGCCAATGTGTACTCAGTAGATAAAAGGTAGCGTTTTAGATACAGGGAAGAGTAGATACAGACTTGAAATGTCCTAGCGTAATGTTTGCAACCCAGCTAATTGTAATCAAAGGGTTACTAGTGTTAGTACCTGAAATCCTTTGCTGCAGTGTGAAATACAAAACCCATCTTGGGGAGATTAAGCTCATGAGCAGAGAAGTCAAGAATGACCTGATCCGCCAGTCTAGTTTTCCAGTTCCCTGTATAACAAATATGCAGTGACTAACCCAACAGGTATTTCTGTTCCTCCTCTTCGCCACCTCCAAAATAAGGACTGGAGAAACTTGTCTCAGCTCCCCTTGCAGCTCGGTGTGAGCCTGTGACGCAGTCAGTGACACACGTGGGCATTTTCTGGGAGCTTCTGGGAGATGGCTCGCTTTTCTTGTAAGAAGGTAAACGTGTCACTGACCTAGCCTCTCCAGCTTCCTCCTGTTTTGACCTCAGGTGCTGTCCAGGGCTATCATGAAAACCACGTTGCAAACAAGGTGTGTGACAAGCTTGGGGGAAGAGGAAGAGAATCACAGAGACTCCAGCTTCTTGTCAAACCACCCTGCGTTGTAGCTTTTCGTTAATTATGCCAAGATAAAAGTTATCTTGAATTTGGATTGTAGGTTGTAAGCTTCTGAAGAAAGAAAGCCCTTCCTGTGATGACACTGTATATCACCAAAGGAAAAAGGAGAGAAAAGTTTTGAAAGCTAGAGAAGATAAATCTATTAGACATATCAAAGGTCACTTTACATTTGAGGCTCCTTTTGACAAATCAGGTATGAATGAAAAGATCTATTATCCTATGCATAGATACTAGTCTGGTCAGGTAACTAAACACCACCACAGACTGGGTGGCTGAAGCAATGAGGTGGAGGCTGGGCACCAGGATCTGGGGCCAGCAGCGATGGTGTCCGATGAGGACTGTCCCTGGGGTTGCAGGCAGCGGCCTTCTCATTGTGGCCTCACGTGCCTTTCCTTGGGGTGTCTCTCGTAAGTACAGGAGTCCTGTTGGATCAGGGCCTACCCTTGTGGCCTCGGTTAAACTTAGTTACTCCCTTGTGAGTGTGCGTGCGTGTGCGTGTGTGTGCTCAGTCGTGTCTGACTCTGCAAACCCCTGGACTGTAACCCAGCAGGCTCCTCTGTCCCTGGGATTTCCCAGGCAAGAACACTGGAGTGCGTTGCTGCTTTCTGCTCCAAGGGAACTTCCCAATCCAGGGATCCGACTCACAGCTCCTGCATTGCAGACGTATTCTTTGCCACTGAGCCACTTCAGAAGCCAGAGGCTCCATTTACAAACAAGGCAACACTCGGGAGGTAGGACTTCAATATATGGATTTGGGAAGAACGTGAACATTCAGTCCCGAACAGTATGGAGTGAATATGACATCATTCAGTTCAGTCGCTCAGTCGTGTCCGACTCTGCGACCCCGTGAATCGCAGCACGCCCGGCCTCCCTGTCCATCACCAACTCCCGAAATTCACTCAGACTCAGGTCCATCGAGTCAGTGATGCCATCCAGCCATCTCATCCTCTGTCATTCCTGCCCCCAACCCCTCCCAGCATCAGTCTTTTCCAATGAGATTAAAAAATCCATTCACTCTAAACTCCTGGAAGGGATCACATACTTCTCAACAATTTTTATAACCCAGAGAAGAGACACAGTAGATATTCAGTGTTGTTGAATGAACAAATGAAAGAATAGGCTGGGTTGTTGTGGGTTTTTTTAAGTCTATCTCTTTTTATCTTTTGAACTGAGAAAAATCTTTGTAGACATGTAATGGTAACACGTGTAGCATGATAACATCATTAAATGTCTACAAAGATTTTTCTCAGTTCAAAAGATAAAAGGAGATAGACTAAAAAAAAAAAGCCTATTCTTTCATTTGTTCATTCAACAACACTGAGTATCTACTGTGTCTCTTCTCTGGGTTATAAAAATTGTTGAGAAGTATGTGATCCCTTCCAGGAGTTTTTTTATTATCTATAGCAGCATGAGATAAACGTGATAATAGAGATATTCGTGATGATCTGCTGGAATGAGGACTGGAAGGGGGCAAGTAGTGACAAGCAGCAGAAGGCCAGAGCTTTAGCTGCTTTTTCAAGTGGAACGCAAGGGCACACCAAGCGCGTGTCAGCTCCAGCCTGCACAGGACGCAAGTATCAGCCCTGATTCTCCCTCCCTCTTCCCGTGCCTTAGATACAGCCACAACATGCAAAGGTCCACCTCCCCGCCGAAACAGATCAGAGACACTGCGATACACACGGCAAGCGTTTTAATGTAGGGCACATACTGTGTCTTCATTTACAATGTAACAGCAGCTCAAACTTTTACTTGGTATAGCTTCACTAGGATGAGAGTTTCTGGGTCTCTCTTGATAAGCCACACCCCTAGCGCCTTTGTCTGAGTCTTAGCTTTGGTGTGGATCCTGTGACGTGAAACATATTTTCTTGCTGTTTTTTTCAATCCTGTACAGTTATTTTGCCTTCATTTACCAAGTGTCATCTGACCTGCTTTTTCCTAGAAATACTTATTTATTCTCATATTGCACTGTTTTATATACTATTAATACATATATTTAAACTTAGTTTAAGTACAGCTGATAACAGTTTTGAAAACAAAACTGACAGTTTGGTAATCGGTCCCACAGGAGAGCAGGTGTTCTAAGCAGTCAGCCGTGAACAGTCAGCTTATCACGGGTGCTGGTGAGCCCATTCTATAGAGAACATGGAAAACTTGAGTGGGTAAGTTATGTCTGTCTTCTGAGCCTGGAGGCGACAGCAGATCACTTGTCTTACGCCTTGAGTCTACCCAGTTCTCTTCGTCTCCACTGCCAGTGCCCTGACCGGAGCCACAGAAGCACCTCATGAAACACAGCACTGGGAGGGTCTGTCAGCTTCCGCCTTTGCCCCACTTTAATCCAGTCTCCCAGAGTAGCCTCACTGTTCTTTTAGAAAAACATTAGTCATACCATGTTTTTTTCTCTACCTGAAAATTTTCAAAGATTCCTCATCACTTTTAATATTATAATACCCAAACCTCTCTCTGCGGTCTCCAAAGGTGGCTCCACTCGCCACCCCTCTGCCTACCGCCCGCCACGGGCCACCTTCCGGACTTGGCCGGCTCAGGCCTGCTGCTGCCTGACCTTCCCATAACCCCTGTCTAGAGAGCCATACCCCAAGTCCTACCTGGCTCCTCTCCTCCAAGTCTCAGGTTAAATGCCACCTCTTCAGGCAACATAAAAAAAGTCCTCAAAACAGTCATGTCCACGTCAGTTTTCCTATTTTCTGTCTCCTTGCCCACCTCCCCAGAGCCCGCCCCAGAAGGCAAGCTTTGCCTATTTCCCTCTAATCCCTGCCTGCCCACAACTACCAGGCTTAGAAAGGAAGGGCAGATGCTCGAAGTATTTATTGAGTAACCTAAGTTAGGATAATAGTAGAAAAAATAGAGGTATTTGAAAGGAGAATGTGAGTCTTGGGGACTGATACTTCCTATGGGTTGTGCTGCCAACTGAGGAAGAGAATAATGTAGGAAGAGGGGTGTAGGGGCCAGATTCAGCTTGGGACACACTGGATTTGAAATATGATAGGTCATCCAAGTGGAGCTCTTGAGCAGGCATCCAAAATTCAGCGGAGCGGTCTGCCTTGCAGAACTCAAGTCAGATTCCTGAGGATTAACTGTTCTTCACACCCGCTGCCTAGTCGACATTGATCTAAACCCTGTCAGGGCCTCGTATGTTAACAGTGCTAAAATGAACTCCAGAAAGGCATGGTCCCAGGTGTACTACTGTGACAAGCATCAGAAATACACTTCATGGGCCCAGCTGTCTCATCCTGATAATTTGTCATTCCAAAAGTAATTTGTAATCAGAGAGAACCGTGTTTCTCTTCTTCCTTTAGAGGGGATACAATAAGAGCACCATACCACAGCTTTGTCTTGTTTTGGCTAATTTTAATGTTTAGCATTTAAAGTAAAGGTTAAGAAAAATTCAGGTATACAGTAAAATTAAATACTTCAACCTCACTAGTAATCAGATAAAGTTGCTATTTTTTAATGTATTTTCACTAGAGTTGGAGCAATGGAGTCTGTGTTTTGCTGGTAGGAGGCCTGGTTCAGGAATAGCCTTTCTGGAGTTGCTCTGACTACATGCAGCCAAACTACTGACAAGGTTCAGAGCCTGCGACCAGCAGCCACACTCTGAGGAGCTGATGCAAAAGGAATGTGTGTGATGCTTAAAAATTTTGCTTAAAGGATATACATCACATTTATCTTGAACACGTCAGCCAGTTTCCAGTACTGAGGGGATTTTGTCAAATATTTTATGATAGATAAAAAGTGGACTGTTTTGTACCAATAAAGCAATGTTACAGAAGATTTAAAGATACTCATAATGTAATTAGAAGAAGCAGACTTCAAGATAGTATTATCTCACTTCTAGAAGTAAAAAGGTGTTCAACATTTATGCATTTGTATACAGAAAAAATGAAATCACAGTCATGGTTATCTACTTGATAGAATCATGAAGGAATCTTATTTCCTTCCTGTCATGACTCTGTGTTCTCTCTCTTTTCTATAATAAGCATGGACTGAGAAAAGTCTTTGTGATTTTTAGATTATTTTCAAACTAACAGTAATTAGTATGCACATTACCCCGTCATCTGCAGTGTGTTTGCCTCCAGGCCAGTTCCTTCATCTGCTTCACTCCTATCAAAGGAAGACAGTGCCATCCACACCTCGGGCCTGTGGAGGTCCAAATGGACTGTGGAAATCCTCGACTCGGTCCACCCCATAGTAGGCACTCGTAAAGGAACAGACTCTGACAAACGACCCCCGCGCCATAGCGTCACCTTGGCCCTTCAGGAGCCTGCCTGTGAACAGGAGAAACACTGGGAAGCCTCCACTAAACTGACCTTGGTGGACGGACGGAGAGGCATTCGTTAACTAACCTAGTCCTTCCGTCATTTACCCTGTATTTTACATTTTGAAAGCCTGAGTTGGCTCTGTCTGGTTTACAAACGGTTTTTGTTCTAACCGCGCTTCCCCATGACTTAATCCGTTGAGACTGCATGTTAAGGCCCTCAGTTGTGTCCAACTCTGTGCGACCCCGTGGACTGTAGCCCTCCAGGCTCCTCTGTCCATGAGAGTGGGTGGGTTGCCATGCCCTCCTCCAGGGGATCTTCCCCACCCAGGGATCGAACCCAGCTCTCCTCCTCTCCCTCGCTGGCACTCCTCTCACTAGCGCCCCCTGGGGTAGACAGTGCTCTTTCAGATTAATCTTAAAAAGCCTTTCAATATATAAGATAATAGAAATCTGCATAATGATTGCAACGGGACAATTTATAAAGTTTGAACTGGTGATTAAGCAAGAAAAATTTAAAGCAAATGTTTGTGTGGACAAACAGGATTTCAGGGGGCTTCCCAGGTGGTGCTAGTGGTAAAGAACCCATCTGTCAACACAGGAGACATGAGAGACTCAGGTTCGATTCCTGGGTTGGGAAGATCTCCTGGAGGAGGGGATGGCAATCCGCTCCAGTATTCTTGCCTGGAGAATCCCATGGACAGAGGAGCCTGGCAGGCTACAGTCCATGGGGTCACAAACAGTTGGACAGGATAGAAGCGATTCAGCACACATGCACAGGGCTTCAGGAAAGCAGATTCGTTAGAGATGAAAGTTAAGTGGAGACTTTCATAAAGAATCGAATAGGAGATTTCCAAGTGAGCCAGGGCACGCACAAAGAGATGATACAGATTTGGAGTCTCCTCAAAAGACACATCGGGCCACCTCAACTAAATGGGCCCACAAGCAGTGCAAACGGTTTGTCAAAAGGATACAGATCGCTTCCAAGCCAGCCT
The DNA here is from genome assembly GCA_006408675.1 of Madoqua kirkii. Taxonomy (NCBI): domain Eukaryota; kingdom Metazoa; phylum Chordata; class Mammalia; order Artiodactyla; family Bovidae; genus Madoqua; species Madoqua kirkii. Next base: position 30,318 of record SJYC01007365.1, on the reverse strand, counting down.
CCAGCCTGGCGACTCAGGCAGCACACTCGAGGCAACAACTGCTTCAAGTCACGGAAGCGGAGAAACCGCCAGGTCCCTCCTGGGTTCAGTCCACCAGCTGAAGCGGAGCCAAGTGAGCCCACCTACCGCCATACACGGGCACGCCTTGCCGCGACACCAGCAGCTGAGAGTTCGTTCTGTTTTTTAATGTCTTCATGCATTCATGTTTCAAAAAAGACCATCAATCACCAGCTCTAATTTTATACTCATTAATCAAAGTAAGGGCTGTGCTTTTGCCTAAAACAGATTAATATGCTTTACCTGTGATAAATGGACAGGAATTGGAAGACAGAGGAAGAAGTGAAAGATGGCGAGGTGAAGTAATGAAAGCGTGCATAATAAGGAAGAGCAGGTTACAGCAGCACATGGGCTCGTGCGCCAGAAACGAAGGAAAGATGAGCGGAAAAACATGATGCAGAAGAGCGGACAGACCAAAGCAGCAGGGCACTCAGCGTGGGAGGCTGATAATTCAGTCTCAGACCTCAGTCCTTGAGCTACACATCAGTGACTTATTTACAGGATCTTGGAGACACTGGTTTTATAGTACCTGAATGGCTTTATGTTCAAAGTTAAGATTTTACTGCATGTGTTGAAAGATATAAATACGTTTAGAAATGTCTTTCAGTTTTTAGCTAGGCAATACCTTAATTTCTCCTTTATGGAGGAAACTTTGTGGTTGATACAGCTCGTGTGTGTGTGTGTGTGTGTGTGTGTGTGTGTGTGTGTGTGAGTCACTCAGTCGTGTCTGACCCTTTGCAACCCAATGGACTGTAACCCACCAGGCTCCTCTGTCCATGGGATTCTCCAGGCAAGAACACTGGAGAGGGTTGCCATGTCCTTCTCCAGGTTATCTTCCTGACCCAGGGATTGAACCCTGGTCTCCTGCACTGTAGGCAGATTCTTTACCATCTGAACCCCCAGGGAAGCCCCTGATAGAGTTTACATGGATATATTCGTAATGCCATCCTCAAAATATTTTGTAAAATCTGTGGGGTATACTTTTCTGAATATGTCATATCTACGAAATGTTTCCTTATTTTCTCCAGTTCTTGGAACCCCAGAACCTTCCAAGTTCACCTATCTCTTAATCAGAAGCTAGTTAAGAATATACTTTAAAATTAAACAGACCTAAGCTTGCTTCTTACCAAGTAAAGCAAACTACCTCGGCTCTCTGAAAGAGAGATGATAGGGGTGCTCACCAGCTCGTTCTGTTGAAAGGAGGACACGTCGGAGGGTGTGTCGAGGGCGCAGCTGTGGGCCTGGCAGCAGCCGTGGCCTGGAACCAGCCGAGCCCAGGGCAGCGGGGGGCCTGCACGGGCGCCTCGCAGCGTGCCCACCAAGCTGTGTCCCCGCGAGGCCGCAGTCCAGCCACAGCGGGAGAGTTAGGAGGAGAGAGAGCTCCCTGAAATGCTGAACTGTCCATATTCCTTCCACTCACAGTTTTCTTTTTTGTTTTCACAGTTTTCTTTGGTGATGGTGGGATCTCTGTTTCAATACGTTCATGGACATGCACGTTTAAGGCACCCTAGTTGACAGTTAATCTGAGGTCACCTCCTCAAGGTCGCCTCTCACTCTGCTCACTTATTCAGTTCAGTTCAGTCGCTCAGTTGTGTCCGACTCTTCGCGACCCCATGAATCACAGCATGCCAGGCCTCCCTGTCCATCACCATCTGCCGGAGTTCACTCAGACTCACGTTCATCCATCTATGATGCCATCCAGCCATCTCATCCTCGGTCGTCCCCTTCTCCTCCTGCCCCCAATCCTTCCCAGCATCAGAGTCTTTTCCAATGAGTCAGCTCTTCACATGAGGTGGCCAAAATACTGGAGCCTTTTAAGCACCTAGAATGTTCTACTTGCCTACCCCAAACCTTCCGGGACAACATTATTGCTACATCTTCTTTCAATAGAAGAATAAAGTCAAAACCTACGGAAACCTCAACTTTCTGCTTCTGCAGTCTGCCCAATAAGTCTTGTTTTATGAGTGATGCTTACAAACTGTTCCATAAACACTTTAATTTAAAATGTAGATGTAAACACATAAAGCAAATAGGCATATTGTTTCAGGCACAAAGAAACAGGGAAATGAGAGAAGCTGATCTGTTGTCAGATAGCAAATTCTTTCAAACAATCTTGGAAGCATTTTTCTTTTGGTTTAATCTCACCTTTCAAATATGTCAGAGGAATACTATTGATTCAGTGTGCTGTCAAGGCATAAGAAGTTGATGCAGAAGTCACTTCCTAAATTTATTTTCAAGGCACAGAACGGCCACCGTGGCCAGACAGACAGTGTGCCTTGTGCCTTGGTCAGCGCCTCACTCAATTGCATAGAGAGTTTTTAATTCTAAAATGTTTCAGAGCAAATATTACTTGAGTAATGTTATTCCATTCTTTGTTCACAAGCTTCTTCTAAGAAGTGACATCATCTAAGAAATTTGTATTTTGAGAAATGTAAATAAGACTTTCCTTGTGTACAGTGTACATGCTAAGTCGCTTCAGTTGTGTCTGACTCTTTGTGACCCCATGGACTGTAGCCTACCAGGCTCCTCTGTCCATGAGATTCTCAGGCAAAGATCCTGGACTAGATTGCCATTTCTTCCTCTAGGAGATCTTCCCAACCCAGGGATCAAACCCACATCTCTTATGTCTCCTGCATTGGCAGGCGGGTTCTTTACCACACCCCACCTGGGAAGTTCTAAGAATTTCCTTAAATTTAACCAATTTAATCATGAAAGTCTTGCCTATGTCTATAGCTTCTCTAGAAAAATGATGGCAACAAAAACACAATCTATGCTGGCCTTGGATTCTGTCTACAGAAATATCATAGGAACATCTTAGACTTTTTCTCAATTACCCAGCGTTTTGTGGTCTGTTTGCCCACCTCAGTGTAGGGCCTGTGCTTGACATGTGTGCAGTGAACAAGGCCCTTCCTGACCCAGCCACTTCCGCAGGCACCTCTGAGAGCCCTCGACTCCAGACATGCTGTCTTCCAGCTCTGCATGGCGAGCCTCCGCCTGGACGCCCGGAAGGTGGGCCCAGCACCGTGTGCACGCCACGAGCAGGCACTTACTGCTTTGGGTTGTACCTGTTTAAGGGCATTCGCCATGCAGACGCTGAGCAGACGCAGGCCAGAGGCTCTACAGATATGTGTTTCATATGAATGGATGGATTAATCTTGGAAATTAAAAATAAGTTAAAAATAAGGTATTTGAACCTCTTAGCCCTCAGACATGCCTTATGATTAATATGGACTCAGAGGGGTTGGTATAACTAGAAGTACTTTGAGAACTGGCTGGTTTAAACTGACCCTTAACCCGAATCCAGTAGGTAACACATCTGCCTTTCCCTCGGAAGCTACTATGATTCAAATATCTTGGAAATTAAAAATAAGTTAAAAATAAGGTATTTGAACCTCTTAGCCCTCAGACATGCCTTATGATTAATATGGACTCAGAGGGGTTGGTATAACTAGAAGTACTTTGAGAACTGGCTGGTTTAAACTGACCCTTAACCCGAATCCAGTAGGTAACACATCTGCCTTTCCCTCGGAAGCTACTATGATTCAAAAAGCTCTTCCACGGTGGTTGACGGGCGCAAGTTTGCAGACAGACTCTACTTCATTAGCTCCGAATCCTAGAACGTTCATGCCTGATGGAGCCCATCAAGTAAGTCTTCTGTTCCAAACCCCTCATCTTGCAGGTAAAACCTCATACCAGGAAGATTACCTGGATGCTGATCGAGTAGTGGAACACTGTGGAAAACAGGTCTCTTTGGTTCCCAGCCTGGTGCTGTTGTGTTTGGTTATATCCATAAAGATGGCATGGATATTGGACCATAGCCACTCTCTGTGTGTTAACTTTTTCACAGCCACTGGAGAGAGGTTCTCAATTTTGCCCTTGACTCCAGACTCCAGTTCTACCTTTTAGCTTACATCGATGGAAGAGGTTGGTGAAGAAAGGTCATGCAGCATACTTTAAGTACTTACTTATTTAGCTGGTGTGGAGTTGCTTTACAATGTTGTCTTCGTTTCTGCTGCACAGCAAAGCGAATCAGCCATATATATATATATACATATATATATATATATGTGTGTGTGTGTGTGTACATATATGAGATAGACTATATATGTGTGTATATATATGCCCTCTTTCTTGTTTTTTCATGCAGCATATTTTATTCTTTTTAATTGGAGTGGAGTCGCTTTACAATGTTGCGTCAGTTTCTGCTGTGCAGAAAAGTCAATCAGCCACACATATACATATATTCCCTCTTCCTTGGGTTTCACGCGTCACATTTTAATACCACTAAGTGTGAGTGCGTGCGTGCTAAGTTGTCCAGTCCTGTCCGGCCCTTTGCGACCCCAGGGGCTGTAGCCCACCAGCCTCCTCTGTCCATGGGATTCTCCAGGCAAGAACACTGGAGTGGGGCGCCACGCCGTCCTCCAGGGGCTCTTGCGGACTCGGGAATGGAACCTGCGTCTCTTAGTCTCCTGCCTCGGGAGGCGGGTTCTTCACCACTAGCGCCCCCTGGGGAGCTCAGTATCCGTAAGCAGGGTCAATAGCTTCCAGCCTCGCCTGGATGCCTGCGTTCCATCCTCCTTCCGGATGGCTCTGAGAATCGCTGCCCATTCCAGCGCTGGAAGCTCGCAGCTAAGCAGCGCTGTGGCGCGGAACTTAGGGAAGTGTTGAGCCCTCAGCGGCCGCTGCAGTCGCGCCGCCCTGATTCCTCCCTGCCCCTGAGCCGCGAGAGCCCGCCCTGGGGGCCGCCTGCTGGAGGAGTTGCCGGCGCCGCTCGCGCTGCTGAGCAGGCACGCTGGCTCCCATCAGTCCCTTGAGAGCAGTCAGCCCAGGCGACCCCAGGGAGCGCAGTCGCCGGCCCCTGCGCTGGGGGCTCCCCAGCGCTCTCACAGCGAACTGGGGTGGCCACCGGCCGCCTCGCCTACTGGTGCACAGGACGGAGCGTGAGACGCAGCAAAGGAGGGTCCCAAAGGCGGCCAACTTTCAGGCTCGGTTAAACCAACCCGCCAGCCTTGTGGCCTAGGTTATAAAGAAGCAGGTATCTGTTCTAAAGTTTCGATGAATAAAATCCAAACAACATTTTTTCAGGAAAGGAGCCGCTTCTGACCAAGTTTAGTCAGCGGCTCCTCTTAGCCTCGGCGATGAGCTAGGAGGGCCGCCTTTAGGTCCGCGGTCTGGGCTGGGCTGCTGTTCCAGGGTCTATCTGACCGAAAGGAGGTGAAGCCCATAAGGCTTCTCTTGAGTGACTGTCTCATCTGAGAAAACTGGGCTACCATCCCATCCAGACCTCCAAGGCAAAAGAAGATATTTCATTTACTGTAGAATTTTTTGTGAATTGTTACCTTCACAAGGTAGGAACATAAAATTGACTAGCCTTACTTTTATATTTGAAATTCCAAAAGTAATTATCAACTACTTTTTCATTGTAACAGACTTCAGAGTATCCATTTGTATTATTTTACCTATTTTTCACTTAGGATGCCAGCTACACAAGCTTGAACCTTGTCTAAGTTTTTCATAATTCTGCTCCCTATATCAGCTTGTTCATTTTCTCACGTTCTCTTTATTCTGTTTTCAAAACTTTTCTTGGGCTTTAGCTCCTTTTTTACTCAGCTAGTATTCCAAACATTGTATGCTTGACAACTTTTGTCACTTCATTTTGAAAAAATGAAATTCTTCCTCTTTACTCCATTTCTTCCTTTTGAAGGAGAAGTTGACGTTGAGAACGAAGTGGCTTTGCTCAAATAAATAAAAGACGGAAAGCTGCTTCCTGACTGCATGGAAATAGGACGTTTTTCCACACTGTCAAAATACAGTAGAAGCTAGAAAGCCTCCTGGACTTTCCCTGCTCCCATTCCTTCCTCCATTGGGATTCCCACTGCCGGTCTGTTGGCCGGTCCTCTCCCAGCCCGCCGCCTTCTCTCCAGGGCTGCAGTCTTGAGCTCCATGCTCTGACCCTTCTGCAGATCGCCCTCGGTGACCCTGAGGTCACCAACAGGCCCCAAAGCCTTGTGTGAATGGCCCAGCCCACACCAGTCTCTGCCTCACCCCCGGGTCTGCCTGCCTCCAGGTACCCTCTCCCTGCCGAGCCCCTCAAATTGATGGTGAGTGTATCTGACTCTCCAGTCCCTCCTGACCTCCCTCTGCTTCCAAACCCCACTGCCCTGTGCTCAGTTCACGAAGCCCCCGGTGGGTCTCCTCTGTTCACTTTGGCCCTCTCCAGTTGTGTCTCTGTTTTTGTGACAGGCTGGACTTTGTTCTCCCTGCCGAGCCCCTCAAATTGATGGTGAGTGTATCTGACTCTCCAGTCCCTCCTGACCTCCCTCTGCTTCCAAACCCCACTGCCCTGTGCTCAGTTCACGAAGCCCCCGGTGGGTCTCCTCTGTTCACTTTGGCCCTCTCCAGTTGTGTCTCTGTTTTTGTGACAGGCTGGACTTTGTGAGCACCGAAGAACTGATGCTTTTGAGCTGTGGTGTTGGAGAAGACTCTTGAGAGTCCCCTGGACTGCAAGGAGATCCAACCAGTTCATTCTAAAGATCAGTCCTGGTTGTTCTTTGAAAGGAATGATGTTCAAGCTGAAACTCCAGTACTTGGCCATCTCATGCGAAGATCACTGGAAAAAACTCCGATGCTGGGAGGGATTGGGGACCAGGAGGAGAAGGGGACGACCGAGGATGAGATGGCTGGATGTCATCACCGACTCGATGGACGTGAGTCTGAGTGAACTCCAGGAGTTGGTGATGGACAGGGAGGCCTGGCGTGCTGCGATTCATGGGGTCACAAAGGGTCAGACACGAGTGGGCGATTGAACTGAACTGAACTGGACTGGACTTTGTAAACCACAAGTTGATCAGCACTTAAAAATCTTCCCTTGCCTTCCCAGTACCTTCCGCATGACCCAAACCCTCCCCTGGGACATCTGAGGCCTTCAGCACCCGCTCCCAGGAGCCTCGTCTTTCCCCACCTGCCGTCTCTCACCTTCCCTTCCTGGTGTGCTGGACCCCCTGGAGCCCAGCGTTCTCTTTCACTTTACCCATCAGCAGCGCAGACTAGACCCTTCAGCACTCAGCCAGGCAACAGCTGGTCCGGAGGGCCAGCCCAAGGCAGCCAAGCAACACTGGGACCCTCACACACCATGCTGGACTGACTTGGGTATGCCGGCCTCCCCGATCAGACTTCCTGAGGGCACGGAACTGTGCGTACCCGTTTCTGAAAGCCTAGTGCCCTCCAGAGCAGTGGCTGTGTACCCTAGAGAAGCTGTGAGCAGGAAGACAGTGGAGAATGTTTGCAGTGTCTCATGTGCCGGGCGCAACATGGATGGTGTTGCCTGTATTGTGATACTTAATCCTAATTTTGACCATGTAAAGATATCTTCAGAACTTATCTGACACATGAAGAAAATGGAGATCAACCAGGTTCCATGATGGAAGGTCGCTGCGGTGGAAGCTGTAACTCCCGAATCCCCTCCAGCAGAGGACTGCCGGCTCGCCTCGGGCAGCGGGCATGGCCTGTGGCTCCCCTCACCGGGCCGCGCCCCCTGGCAGGCAGCCGCACCCTGAGTGAGCCGCGGGGTCGCTGCACCCAGGCGCCGCTTCCTGGTGCCCTCAGGTGCGCAAGGCCTCCCTGAGACCGCCCTGCCCCTCAGCTTCTCTGTCGAATCCCTCCCTGGGGCATTGATGCCTTAGGCCTTATTCAGCTTCTGTAAGGCCCGGAGAACCGCACTCCGGAAAGCACACTCAGGGACAGCCTCTAGTGGGCTGACGAAGTTTCTTAGCTAATTGTGTAGTTTGATAATTCTCAGGGAATAGAGCATAAGGCTGACTTGCGCGTAGCTATTCCAGATAAACATTAAAGCATTTAAGCATAAAATACAGTTCCCACCGCCCAAGCCATAACACAGCTTTGGCGAAGCTCTAGAGGGAGTCTTATCATCAGACAGCAGTCCTTGCTCAGAAACAGGTGGGCAGAAGGAAGCCTTCGCGCGCCTCAAGGCCGGGCTACTGACCCTTCGTCATCCGCTCCCGGCCTTGGGCACTCGGTGAGCGCTCGTAACCCTTTGCTGTGCTCGTCCCAGCTTCCAGCCTTCGTCATGAGTGGAGCAAATACATTTTCAGCGTTTGCTTAGAGCCTTGCAGCTCCTCCACAAGCTTCCTGTTTTTTTTGCTGTCTCAGAGTCAGCTTCCCAGGGAGCCTCTGGAGGAGGCCGGCGGCCAGTGACTGATGGGCCCCGGGGGCCAGGCCACGGCCGCTCAGCGCTCCGCTGGTGGCCGCCTGGACAGGGCCCTCCTGCGATGAGCAGGCCTTTCTCTCTCTGTCCCCAGGACTCAGCCCAGGAGCTCAGCAGGAGTCTGTCAGCCGCCCCTCGCTCTGTGTTCTGGCTTGGATGCTTAGACCTCGGAAACCTCACAGCGAAGTCTGCTGCCGTAAGGGGGCGGATGATCTTCTAAACGCATGACGTAGATCAGGTCAGAAGTGGTCATTTAGTTACTTCAAGCAATACCCAAACCCTCTAATGCTAGACTTTGTTTTCTTTATCAGTGTTTTCAGAAACTCAAACATTTAGCAATTTTTCTCCTTCCTAAATAACAAGGCTGATCCAAGTCTTATTGATGTTTTTAACTAAATATCTTTAAAGGCGTTGAGAACAGAATGTTTTCGAAGGAGAGAGAAGTCCTGAGCGCTGGCCCTGGGCCTGGAGGGCGTGCGTGTCACACGCGGCCTGTCGTGCACGCTGTAACCGTTGTGACCTCAGGCGCTGCAGTCGTCAGGAGCCGCGGCGATGGCTCCGCGCCCCAGATCCTGCCCACAGGCATCTTCAGGAAAGAAGGCAGGGCCGAAGCAACTCGCACGCCTTTGGGCCTTCGTTGGAAAACATGATCTTGAACTTGTTGATCTTGACCAACAACTACAGAAGGGCTACATTTTCCAGTAGGGACTCAGGGGAGTCAGTGTTAGCTATTTTTGGCTCAGTCTTCTCAGCTAAAGTTTGCTTTCCTTCTCTGCAAAAAGCATACATGTTCATTAAAATAAAAACTGTCAGAAAAATAATTAATATTAGAAATGCAACCAACCTGGGCCAGTTTCCCAGGAGCTTCTGGTACAGGTTTAGGTTTGTGTAATTTTGTTATTTTGCGCTGTCCGAAGTAAAATAATCTTCTTGTTCTTGTTGTTCAGTTGCTAAGTCATATCTGACTGTTTGTGTACAAAATACCCTGCCGGGAGATATACTAGAAGGACACCTGCACCTTTTCCCAGTCTGGACCTCTGCTGCCCTCTACAGCCAAGGAAAGACCAAGAACGGCCTTAGGTTCTGCTTGTCTGGAACTTTTTTTTTTTTTTAAGGATTTTATGCCCATGTCATCTTGTGAAGGAAGCACTTGTATCAGCAGAAATATAGGGAAGAAGTTAAGGATATAGGTATTGAACTAAATGAAAGTGTTACTCCCAGTTGTAGCCAAGTCTTTGCAGCCCCGTGGCCTGTAGCTTGACAGGCTTCTCTGTCCATGAGATTTTCCAGGCAAAAATGCTGGAGTGGGTTGCCATCCCTTCTCCAGGAGATCTTCTCGACCCAGGGATGGAACCCACATCTTCTACACTGCAGGAAGATTCTTAACCATCTGAGCCACCAAGGAAACTTGACTTCAAATTCTTCATCCTATTTAGCAATTGTATGACCTCAGAAAATTGCTTCATCTTTTTGAGCCACTTTCAGATTTATTAATGACTACATATATTAATTAATTGATGTCTAATTCAAAGCCATGTTTTACAAACTAGTGAAATATTGAATAAGACCTTTTGCACTCAGCTGGCATAGAATTAGCACATGACAGATGGTAGCAAGTGTTACCTAAATTGCCTGTGTTGCTTTGAGAATTGGCAAGAGGAGGAAGAAAGTAATTATTAAGCATTAATTTTGTACCCGGTACTGTACTTGTTTTACATATATATTCCCATTTAATTCTCATGATAATCCGGTGATGTCAAGGATATAGTCTTCCTATTATATCACGAAGATATTTCAGCCTCAGAGAAGTTAAAAACTTTCCCAAGGTCACAGAGCTGGACTGTGACCTCCCTAAGAGCAGGATCTGTGTCTTGCTTAAACTCACAATATCTATCATTAAGTAGTCTTTGGTGCAAGAATATATGAAAAAATGAATATTCTGGTAAACGCATGAGGTAAATATGAACCTTATTTTCCATGCAATGCAGACTGCAAATGTCACACTCCAGGAAGCAGGAGTCTTGCTGGAATGTTAGCGAACCACGTGGACTGTGATTCTGCTTTCATAAAAGGCACAGAGAGCGCTGCACACCACTTTGTGCAGGGTATTTTGTCTTATACACATATTTTAGTTCCAAGTACTTAAGGAAATCTGTGTTCAATTATTAACTGACTACTAATGGAACAGAAACTTCACTGGACACTCACAACAGAGACTACAGACCAAAAAAGAGTTCAGAAAAGTAACTAAGAAAGCAAACACGTTCAAGAAACAACAAACACTGAGGAAGGATTATGATATTCACATGTGTGATATCAGAATGCCCTGTTTCCAACAACAAAGCGGTATGGCACACACAAATAAGACCGTGCACTCCAACCACAAGGGGGGAGCAGTCAGTAGACACTGTTCCCAAACAAACCAGCTGCTGGGCTTGTAGACAGATAGTTTAAACTGGCTATTGAAAATAGCCAGCTAAAACAAACCATTTCTAAAACACTAGAGGAAATCATGAGAATAATTTCTCATCAATAGGAAATATCAACGAAGAGAGATTTCATGAAAAAAAGACCTAAATGGAAATTCTGAAGTTGAAAAACAATATAATAACTAAAATGAAAATTCACTAGAGGAAATCAGCAACAAACGAGCAGGCAGAGAGAAGGAATCAGTGGACTTGAAGACAGATCAATTAAGATAATCTAGTCTGAAAAGAAAAAAAAATGGGGAAAAAAATGAACAGAGCATAAGAGACCTGTGTGAGAGCACCAAGCAAAGTGACATGTGTAATTGGGTGCCCAGAGAAAGAGACAGAGAGGAAGAGGAAGGGGCAGAAGGAATATTTGAAAAAGTAATAACAAATACTTCCCAACTTTGATGAAAGATATGAATCAATAAATCCAAGAAGCTCAATGAAACTCAAGTTGGAAAAACTCAAAACGTCTACACACATTTTAACCAAATTGTTAAAAGACAACGAATCTTTAAAGTAGCAAGACAGAAGAGACTCATCACATAAAAAGAATCTTCCATAAGATTAACAGCTGTTTTCTCATCAAAAACCATGGTGCCCAGAAGAAAGTAACATATTCAGATTTTTAGGAGAAAAAAATTGTTATCCAAAATTTTTAACTAGCCAAACATTCTTTAAAAAAAATGGAGAAATTACAGAAGAGACTCATCACATAAAAAGAATCTTCCATAAGATTAACAGCTGTTTTCTCATCAAAAACCATGGTGCCCAGAAGAAAGTAACATATTCAGATTTTTAGGAGAAAAAAATTGTTATCCAAAATTTTTAACTAGCCAAACTATTCTTTAAAAAAAATGGAGAAATTGAGAACTCCCTAATAAAGAAAAACTGAAAGAATTCATTGTTATGTGAGAGTTGGACTATGAAGAAAGCTGAGCTCCGAAGAATTGATGCTTTTGAACTGTGGTGTTGGAGAAGACTCTTCAGAGTCCCTTGGACTGCAAGGAGATCCAACCAGTCCATTCTGAAGGAGATCAGCCCTGGGATTTCTTTGGAAGGAATGATGCTAAAGCTGAAACGCCAGTACTTTAGCCACCTCATGCGAAGAGTTGACTCATTGGAAAATACTCTGATGCTGGGATGGATTGGAGGCAGGAGGAGAAGGGGACGACAAAGGATGAGATGGCTGGATGGCATCACCGACTCAATGTACATGAATCTGAGTGAACTCCAGGAGATGGTAATGAACAGGGAGGCCTGGCGTGTTGTGATTCATGGGGTCGCAAAGAGACACGACTGAGCGACTGAACTGAACTGAGACCTCCTCACAAGACATGCTAAAAGGAGACCTTCAAGCAGTAATGGAAGGACACCAGACGGTAATCTGAACCAACACAAATAATAAAGAATAGCAGTAAAGGTGCCCACAGAGGCGAATGCCAGCCAGTGTGAGTATGTTTAGTTGTGACTCCTCTTTTTTCCATTTTACTTAAAAGACAAGCGTGCTCACTGAGTCTGTGTTTGTGGGCACACACGCCTACAAGTGTGCTCACTGTGAGTCTGTGTTTGTGGGCACACATGCCTAAAGATGCAGTTTACACACTATAAAGGAGGATGGGAGATTTACAGAAGCAAAGTTTTATATAATATTGAAGTTGTTTTTATTAATTTGAACTAGTTTGTTATATAATTAAAGTGTTATTTGTAATCCCCAAGGAAAGCACTAAGAAAATAAATTACATAGTGAAAGAAGCTGCAAGGGAATTAAAATAGCACACTAGAATTTTTTTTTTTTACTAGCTATTTATTAACTTTTTGAAAGAAGGAAGTAATGGAGAAATTGAGGGAAAAAAGACATAAGACATAAATTATAGAAAACAAGCAGCAAAATGGCAAATACAGTAAATACATTACATATGAATGATTAACCTCTCCAACTAAAAGGCAGAGATTGGGGAATGGATTTTAAAAAAAGAAATATCTAATTTTATTCTAGACTCACGGTAGATTCAAGCACAAATATAGACTGAGAATAAAAAGATGGGAAAAGATATTCTATGCAAAATGTAATCAAAAGAGAGCTGAAGAGAGCTGATACGAACACCAGACAAAGCAGACTCTGAGACAAAGATGTCGATACGGAAGTGACGCCAGGAAAACTCGAGTGACCCTCTAGCCTCTAGGTGACTAGAGCTTGGGACAGAGGTCACAGCTGGACTGGGACGGCAGACTGCCTCAGCTTTAATCCGCATGCTGCCTCAGAGCTCAGAGGACAGCGCTGAGTGAACACCAGGTGAGTGAATGAATGGACTTATATGAGCAACTAAGTCATTCTCGCATAGAAAGGATAGTTGAAGCTCTAACTTAAAATGATACCTACAAATGGTATAGACAAAAGAGAGCAAATAACTGAATTATTAAAAAACCTGGGAAAGGTTCACATTTATGAGTCAGGAAGAAGACTGAGCCCTCCAAGGAGGAAAAGATGCAAGAGCTGGGACTGAGGGAGTACAGGAGAATTGTGGAGGGAGAGAACCCGAAGACTTTCCAGAGTCCGGGACACACACACTGTGTTAATGTAGAGAGTGAGTGTGATTGCTGGAGAATGACCCGCTCCAGTGTTCCTGCCTGGGGAATCCCATGGACCTGGGAGCCTTGTGGGCTGCAGTCCACGGGGTTGCAAAGAGTCAGACACGACTGCAGCTATATGTGTCTTACACACGTGTATAATTTGTACATGAGCATATATGATCCACTTAGACACATTTCAGATATATAAACATATTACATAAGAGCATGCCACAAGCCACCCTTTCAGCGCTTCACAGAGAAGTCTGAATTGAAGATTTTTTCTGGTTGCTGAAAAGGAACATTTAACCCTCCTGATAGCATAAGTAATAGTGTATAGACAGCCTTCATTAGCCTGTGAATATCAGAACTGTTCAGGAGAAGGATTCTTGCTCAGCGTTTGAACACCTCTCTTCTGAAGAGCAGTTTTACTGTTTTGCCCTGTCTGTACTCCGTCAATATACACTGTCTTTTTTTTTTTTTTTTTTTTCAGAACAATAGCTCCAAGGTCTTGTATAAAGTGCAATAAAACTTCTGGCCAGCCAGGAAACAAATGATGTAAAGTAAATTTGAAGTTAGAGTATTTTGGCTAATTTAAGAAATACTGTGGATCACAACAAACTGGAAAATTCTTGAAGAGAGCAGAATACCCAACCACCTTACTTGTCTCCTGAGAAAACTATATGTAGATCAAGAAACAACAGTTAGAACCAGAAATGGAGCAACTGACTGGTTCCAAATTGGGGAAGGAGGATGACAAGGCTGTACATTGTCACCTGCTTATTTATTTTATATGCAGAGTGCATGCTAAGCCACTCAGTCGGGTCCTTCTCTTTGCAGCCCCATGGACTGTAGCCGCCAGGCTCCTCTGTCCATGGGATTCTCCGGGCAGGAACACTGGAGCGGGTTGTCACGCTCTCCTCCAGGGGATCTTCCCAGCCCAGGGATCGAACCTGAGACTCCTACCACTCCTGCATTGCAGGCAGATTCTTAGCTGCTGAGCCATCTGAGAAGCCGATTATATGCAGAATGCATCATGCCAAGTTGCATGAATCACAGGCTGGAATTAAGATTTCCCAGAGAAATATCAACAACCACCAGTGCAAGTGATATGACTGTAATGGCAGAAAGCAAAGACGAACTAAAGCGCCTCTTGATGAAGGTGAAAGAGGAGAGTGAAAGAGCTAGCTTGCCAACTCAACATTCAAAAAACTAAGATCGTGGCATCCAGTCCCATCACTTCATAGCAAACAGAACAGGAAAAAGTGGAAGCAGTGACAGACTATTTTCTTGAGCTCCAAAATCACTGCAGATGGTAACTGTAGCCATGCAATTAAAAGACACTTGTTCCTTGGAGGGAGAGCTATGACAAACCTGGACAGCATATTAAAAAGCAGAGACATTACTGACAAAGATACCTATGGTCAAAACAATGGTTTTTCCAGTAGTCATGTACAGATGTGAGAATTGGACCATAAATTAGAAGGCTGAATGATGAAGAATTGATGCTTTCAAATTGACGTACAGGAGAAGGCTCTTGAGAGTCCCTTGGACAGCAAGAAGATCATACCATTCAATACTAAAAGAAATCAACCCTGGATATTTATTGGAAGGACTATTGCTAAAGCTGAAGCTTCAATACATTAGTCTGTTGGAAAGAGTGACATTAGAAAAGACCCTAACGCTGGGCAAGATTAAAGGCAGGAGGAGATGGTTGTATCGAGTCACCTACTCAATGGACATGAATTTGAGCAAACTCAGGAAGGTAGTGGAGGACAGAGGAGCCTGGCGTACCAAGTCCAAGTCAAAAAGAGTCAGCCATTGCTTAGCAACTGAACAGCAATAAGAAATACTTTCTCCAGCGGAAACATCAGTATGTATCTTAAATTGAAGAAACGAAAAGAAGTAGAGACATGAGCTAGACTTTGACCAGCAGCTCACAGCTTGGCTCCGCCGGGCTACGATGTAGTGCTACCAAGCTGTCCTATTGGTCCTAGCTTCTCTGGAATCGTTTCTTTCTCTTTTTCTTCCTCCTTGCTTGGACTCCTAACTTTAACAGATTATTCAGTTTGTTTTAGTAAGACATATACGACTGTGGTGTGTAAAATATCTACTGCTCCAGTCTCTACTAAATAGTGCTCAGACTCAGTGTCTGCCAAGGAGGAAACGCTGCAGTTCAGACTTAATCCCTCCCAGTGGGGGCGCGGGCATTCGCTGTTTGAGGTGGTGTTTTAGACTGAGAAGGCCAGCATCCATTCCGTCTTCTTCAGGTAAGAGAACCTTGATTATGCTTTAGCAAACCTCCCTTCCTGCTTCTCAGCTCAGGAGCATCCAGGGAGCTTGGCCAGTTAAATGTTCTGGCTTTGAAATTTGATCCTGGACGCAATAACAGCTTCTTCAGAACGGCCACAGCTTACTTTCCTTGCTGTGGGGGCTGAGAAGATGGAGCTCCCGGCTCTGGCTTCTAACATTCCTCTGGTTTGCATCGCCAGCGTTTTCTTTGGTTATGGGAACGATCCCAATCACTTCTAAGAAGTCTTCAGTTATGCTGAATGTGTTGCATGCATGCAGGCTCAGTTGCTTCAGTTGGGTCTGACTCTTTGTGACCCCATGGACTATGGCCCTCCAGGCTCCCCTGTCCATGGGATTCTCCGGGCAGAAACACTGGAGTGGGCTGCCATGCCCTCCTGCAGGGGATCTTCCCGACCCAGGGATCAAGCCTGTCTCCCGCACTGGCGGGTGGATTCTTTACCACTGAGCCATCAAGTGTTTCTTATAATCAAAAAGAAGGAGAAAAACCTGAGTGATATATTGGAAAACGCTTTATTTAAAAATACAAAAGAGCCCTGACCAAATGGAGACCCACCCCTAAAGTATCGCTGAGTTGCAGTGAAACCAGTTCTTAGCAAACATCCCAGACTTGGTAACTTCCAAACAGAGGTTCTTCCATTCTAAGATGCCTTGCTGGAAAGACACTCAGCTGACTGATTAGCACCTGTGTCCTTTTCAACACCTCTTCAACCTAAGGATGGTTCACTTTTCTACCTTTTCTCTCATGTCTGTCACTCCTTCCTTATTGTCGACAGAGGGGCGACATTATGCTTTTGTTTCAATGTATTTTGTTTCTTTTCAGAATAAGAGGTCACCTTCAGCAAAATTTGTTTCATTTTGAACGCAGGCATTTTAGTGCTTCAAATTCGCCTGTGCACTCATTGATAATGAGAAACTGGTCTTCTTGCCCAAGGCTAACCAATAGAAATATAATGTGAACCACATGTGTAATTTTTAATTTCTAAGTAGCCACATTTTAAAATGGCGAAAAGAAACATCTGAAATTAATTTTAATAATATATTTTACTTAATACATTTAAAACAATATTTCAACATAAACTCTATATAAAGGTATTAATGAGGTATTCTACATTCTTTTTATACTGAGTCTTTGAAATCCAATATATGTTTTGCACTCAAAGCACATCTCAATTCAGATGCAAATTTTAATTAGAAATACTTGTTCTGTGTAGGGCTTCCCAAGTGGCTCAGTGGTAAGGAATCTTCCTGCCAATCCGGGGGACGCTGACTACCCTGTTTCAATCTCTGGGTTGGAAAGATCCCCTGGAGGAGGAAATGACAACCCACTCCAGCATTCTGGCCTCCAGAATCCCACGGACAGAGGAGCCCAGTCCATGGGGTCACAAGAGTCGGACAAGAATGAAGTGACTTAGCACGCATGCACACAAGCTTCACCGAACTGTAGATTTACTGTTTTCAGCAAGCTTGGAAATTTCTCAGCCATTATTTCTACAAAAGTTTTTTTCTATTCTATTCCATTCCCTACCCCAAACAAGCCCCCTCTCCCCAAAATTCATCCAGTCCACCACCAAAATTCCAGACTTCAATAACCCGCATGTTAGACAGCTTAATGTGGTCTCAAAGCTTATTCTTGCTTTATTTTTTCCATTTTCTTTCTTTAGTATTTTATTTAGGGTAATTTCTGTTGCTGTGTCTCTCAGTTTACTAACCTTTCCCTCTGCAATGTCTAATCTGACGTTACTCCCACCTACTATCTTCTGCATTTTCATGTCAGATATTTTTCACCTCTAGAATTTCAGTTTGCGTCTTTTTTATTATATCTGCCATTTCTCTCTTTGTGGTAATCGTGTTTGTCTCTTCTTTTTCAAACATATGGAGTGTAGTTACTGTAGCAGTTTTACGAAGAATATACTTATAGTAGCTGTTTCACTGTCCCTTGCCTTCAAATTCCATCGTCTGTGCCACTTCTGAGTCCATTCCTACTGCCTGACTTCTCCTGGTTATGGGTTTTATCTTCCTGCTTCTTTGCTTGTCTGAAATTTCCTCATTGGATGCCAGACTTTGGGAATGTTATCTGTTGAGTGCCAGTTTTATTTTGTTCTATTATTATTACTTCCTAGCTTTTCTAATCCTTTAAGCACAGGGGGTTTTGCTCTGGGATCCAGTGAAGTTACTTGGAATTGTTCCATCCTTTTGAAACTGGCTTTCAGCCTTTCTGTGGGGCTTCCCTTGTAGCTTAGAATCTGCCTGCAATGCGGAAGACTTGAGTCTGATTCCTGGGTCGGTAAGATGCCCTGAGGAAGGGAATGGCTAACCACTCCAGTATTCCTGCCTGGAGAATTCCATGGATGGAGGAGCCTGGGGCTACAGTTCCTGGAGTCACAGGTGTCAGACACGGCTGAGTGCCGAACACTTTCACTTTTAAGCTTTTGAGGGTGGACCTAGAGCAGCCTTTAGGCATAATTTGACCTCACCAGTGAGGCAATATCCTTCCAGGGGCTGAATCTGATACCCTTTGGCAGGAGGTCTTCCCCGTGGCTGATGGACACGTCCCCTGCCCTGGGTAGCACTCGGGACTGGCCTGCTTGCTCCTTTCCAGTGGTCCCTCCCGTGACAGTCACTTCCTCAGACGTGTATACAGACCGGTTCTGAGCCAAGGTCTTTGAAGGGGCCGCTCGAGGATTTCCAGCACGCGCTCTCCCTCTCCGTGTAGCAACCCCCTTTCCAGAAGCCTCCCCCTTGGACCCCCTCCTTGGTAGGCCCACCAGGCTCCGGGAGGCAGCGCGCGGAACCGCAAGCCCGCCTGTAATCTGTCCCCCTCTCTGCTGCCTTCCGTCCAGTGTCTGAAAGCCGCTGCTTCACGTATTCCATCCAGCTTTCCAGTCACGTGACAGTAGGTGAACCCAGCCCCTGATATTCTGCCACGACCCAAAAGAGGTGAAGACAGTCTTCCATGTGATACTGATAAAGCGAAGTCGCTCAGTCGTGTCCGACTCTTGGCGACCCCGTGGACTGTAGCCTGCCAGGCTTCTCCGTCCATGGGATTCTCTAGGCAAGAATACTGGAGTGGGTGCCATTTCCTTCTCCGGGGATCTTCCCAACTCAGGGATCGAATCCGGGCCTCTCGCATCGGAGGCAGATGCGTTAACCTCTAAGCCACCAGGGAAGCCCAACCTTTATTAAATGACAGCTGCATGAGAGGCTGTGCAGGGATACACGGCTGGACTGAATGGGCGGAGACACAGTCCCTGCCCTCCAAGCAGCACGTGCAGCAGGGAAGAGCCCCCTTGGGGATCACCATCCAGGCAGAGGGCCTCGGGGAACTCAGTGACGCTAAGAGCCGTGCGGGTCTCGCCACCCGAGTCGGACGGGTCGCACTCGAGTTCTGACGAAGCGCGGCCCACTGGAGGAGGGAACCGGCCCACTGGAGGAGGGAACCGGCCCACTGGAGGAGGGAACCGGCCCACCGGAGGAGGGAACCGGCCCACCGGAGGAGGGAACCGGCCCACCGGAGGAGGGAACCGGCCCACCGGAGGAGGGAACCGGCCCACCGGAGGAGGGAACCGGCCCACCGGAGGAGGGAACCGGCCCACTGGAGGAGGGAACCGGCCCACCGGAGGAGGGAACCGGCCCACTGGAGGAGGGAACGGGGGCCACGCTGCTGTTCCTGCCACGAGAACCCCCCCGAGGCGGACCATGGAATTGCAGAGAGTCGGCACGACCGAGGGACTGAAGAACAGCAGCAAAGGAGAGGAAAGGCAGTCAGCGTGATCGTTTAAGGAAGCACGCAACACAAACCGTGAGGGGCGGCAGGGGGGAAGGCAGGGGCCGTGGAGGCATTCAGAAGGGAGACCTGAGCCAGTCTGCAATCAGGCAGATAGTTCCCCAAACGAAGGACGTTTTAACTGAGACTGAAGAACTAAGCAAGGTGTGGTATCTGTGTTGCGGGGTGGGGGGGGCGGGGGGTAGAAAGACTGCTAAGAAGGACTTCATACGCAAAGGGCCTGTGGCGGACGCAACCGTCAGCCGCATCAAGTCCAGCCCTCAGATTTCTCAGTGGAAAAACACAGACTGAGCTTACGGCTTGCCTAGCTCTACCGTGTTCGTGGCAGAGCGGGAGACAGGGTCCAGAACTCCTTCCTCCAAGCCTAGCGTTGTTTCCGTTCCACTGGAGCTTGTATTCCCTGAGCTAATGCTGGGAATGGCGAGACCATTTTCTATAATGACATTTGTCATTTTATGGCCCAGGATACATTATGGGCCACACATAATTCTGAATTTTACTTCCCATTTAAAAATCATTATGGCCAAATTTTATCTAAGATATATTTTTAATTGCCTATATTTGTATGTATTTACAGAGAATATGACACAAATTGTAAATAAATGTACGAGAGAGCCCAAAACAAAAGAACGAGCAGGCACATTTAGCTGAAGCCATAACAGCGTCTCGATGGCCTGGGGACCAGCTCCCTAAGCGGCGAGATGACTCCCAGGAGAGCCTCGCTCAGCAGCGGAGGCTGCGGGCGCTTTCAGACATTTGGGAAACGCAGCCATTGCCCTGTTCCAAGCTTAATTGGCATAATAAATGTCAATTAACACTCCTTTAAGATTTTAAATTGCAAAACTCAATGAAACTATTTATGTGTAAACTCACGCAAGACTTCTTTACAAGAAGCCTCTCCTATGAAAAGTTGTATTTCTTGTACATTTACCCTGGGTTACAAATCTCCTAACATGGACACTCACTGCAAACCTGCCTTCGCACAGGGAGGAAAGTTCAGAACACGTCACTCTGATTACAGCTGATTATATGTTTCACATGTTAATAGGATTCAGTTTCCTTTCAACAAATACATAGAGAGTACCAACTACGTGCCACGACTGGAAATACAGCAGGGAAGAAGGTAGAATGGTCCCTCCTATCGGGAGGAAGAGATCCTCCAAAATGCTACCAGGAAGTCCCTTTCATCTTAAAGGGATCCTAAATCTACAAATGACTCCTTTAACTTTTACCTATGAGGCTTAAAAGACAATCATTCATCCAGTATAAATATAAAACAATCTGTGTTAGCTTCTGTATTTGGCAAAAACATCTTCGTGTCTTATGTACAGCTGCGTCCAAAACTTCTGTTCTAAGTAGCCCAAGCTGCCAAATGTTGGATGTCATCATCCTCTCCTTCTGTCCTCCTAGAAGATGCTGGAACAAAAAAAAAGCAGGGGAGGGTAAAAATCAGTCACTGGTGACATTCACACCTTTAGCACAGAAAACAAATTAGAATTATTCGTTAAAAGGTGTATATTTATGAAATGGAAAATAAGTGCTGAAAGAGATGCGTTTGCTAAGTCGCTTCAGTCGTGTCTGACTCTTTGCAACCCCGTGGGCCCAGCTCCTGTGTCCATGGGACTCTGCAGGCAGGAACACTGGAGTGGGTTGCCATGCCCTCCTCCAGGGAATCTTCCCGGCTTGGGGACAAACCTGCGTCTCTTCCGTCTCCAGCACAGCAGGCAGGCTCTTTACCACTAGCGCCACCTGGAAGCCCAGGCAGCTCACTACTCTTGAGAGTTTCTTTTTTCTTGGCTGTGCAGGGCCTGAGGAATCTTACTTCCCTGACCAGGAATCAAACCCACACCCTACTGCAGAAGCAGTGAGTCTGAACCACTAGACCGCCGGGAAGTCTGCAGGAGAGGCTCCTGAGACCAGCCCGGCCACGGTTTCATGTCAGCATTTGCCCACGGGGGCCGGGTGAGGCACAGACCTGCCCGAGAGCGGTGTGCCGAGGACACGCTGGGCATCCTGCCCACCCCGGGCATCCTGCCCGCCCCTCTGTCCGGCTGAGCTGGGAGCGAGGAGGAAGGCGCACTCGGGAGTCGGATATCTGTCATCTTCTGATTCAATTCTTCCTGCTCCAGTTCTTCAAGTTCCGCCATCAGCTCATCCTGAACACAGGAGAAAGAAAGAATTACGGAGTTAACGTTTCAAGACGTGGGTTCCTCAAACACAATAACAAAAACATCTGCTACCCAATTGATATGTGAGAATCCAGTGAAATGGAATATTTATTTTAAGACTAAGTCTGTTTTGCAACACTGAGCAATAATTAAAGTATGAATATTTAGGGCTGTGCAAATATGTCGTAGCTAATCTTATAATACTTCAGTCAACATTTTTTTTAAGTAATTTGTGCTAGCTGAATATATAACCTCCAGAGCTTCTAGAAAATTTACACTTTGCCCATCATTTTTGCAATGTAACTTTTATGTTCTACTGTTAAGAATTCAGAATCTGTGAAACTTTACTTAGAGGAAATATATATTTTCATTTTGGCTAATGCTACTGAAAATAAAACAGATATAGCAAAACCTTAACATACCAAATGTAAAAAGAAGCAAAGATACTACGGCTCCTTTGTTAAATTACTGGAGCCGATGAAAACCATGCTGTGTATTTAAGAATAACTCCTGGTGGGTACACTGTATTTCTTTCTGTTAGCAATAGTCCCAGACAGTCTGGCTTAATCTTAAATTACTCTGTCCCAAGAACCTTAGACAAGCAAGTCCAGTTTGAAACTTTGAGGGCAAAAGCCACCTTACGACAGAAATGATATGGCTTGAGATGGCTGGTTCAGGTCTAACTGGCTCCAACAGTCCTCAGGTTGAGCCCAACCCCCTGAGAGAGGTTGGGAGTCAAAACTAAACTTGTCATTATAATTCTGAGGCCGTTGTCATGAGCAATGACCTAAGACACTCATATTCCACCAAGGAGATTTCTTCATTTATTCATTCGTCACTGAACAAATTTATCGAGAGCTCACTCCAGGCCAGGCATGATCTCAGGGCTCGGGAGACAAAGTCCCGTCAACAGTCCCTACATTTAAGGAGCTTTTTGGAATGCAGGAGAAAGGCTCACAAACAAATAATCATTCTATTTTAAAGTGAGAGTAGCAATGCTAAGGCCAAGAGTGGAGATCTTGAAGCCAAGCACAACACTGGACCAGGTCAGCAAGCACCAGCACACGGCGAGAGAACTGTCGTATCTACCCCAAAAAAGGAAATAAATAGGAAAATGTATAGCATGAGGCCGTGTGAACTAGTGCCTCAGGCTAGTGGCTGGCTTTACAGTTCTCCACAGGCTGAAGGAATAAAATACCTTCAGAATGAATATCCTGACATCCTATTTCTGCTAAAAGGACAATTCAGAACAAATACAGCAAATGTAGTAATAGCAGAACACGCTACCCTGCACTGATGTGCGCCGAGTCGCCAGCAGAGCTGCCGGTCTCTAACAGCGCCGAAAAGATCGCTGTTTCCTGTAACAAATACGCGAGCGCACAATAGCCACTGCCACCGCTTCCAGATTTCAGGCAGCAAACACTTATTCATTCACTGATAAAAGGATTCTAGAATTTAAGGGACTTCAGAATAGTCTAGTGATCATCTAGGAGATTTCTTCATTTATTCATTCGTCACTGAACAAATTTATCGAGAGCTCACTCCAGGCCAGGCATGATCTCAGGGCTCGGGAGACAAAGTCCCGTCAACAGTCCCTACATTTAAGGAGCTTTTTGGAATGCAGGAGAAAGGCTCACAAACAAATAATCATTCTATTTTAAAGTGAGAGTAGCAATGCTAAGGCCAAGAGTGGAGATCTTGAAGCCAAGCACAACACTGGACCAGGTCAGCAAGCACCAGGCACACGGCGAGAGAACTGTCGTATCTACCCCCAAAAAGGAAATAAATAGGAAAATGTATAGCATGAGGCCGTGTGAACTAGTGCCTCAGGCTAGTGGCTGGCTTTACAGTTCTCCACAGGCTGAAGGAATAAAATACCTTCAGAATGAATATCCTGACATCCTATTTCTGCTAAAAGGACAATTCAGAACAAATACAGCAAATGTAGTAATAGCAGAACACGCTACCCTGCACTGATGTGCGCCGAGTCGCCAGCAGAGCTGCCGGTCTCTAACAGCGCCGAAAAGATCGCTGTTTCCTGTAACAAATACGCGAGCGCACAATAGCCACTGCCACCGCTTCCAGATTTCAGGCAGCAAACACTTATTCATTCACTGATAAAAGGATTCTAGAATTTAAGGGACTTCAGAATAGTCTAGTGATCATCGTGTTCATTTTATACATGAGAAGACTGAGGGTCGGAAAGTGAAGGCCCTCACGGGCCCGTGGTGCGCGGCGGCGCGGGGCGGCCTCAGGCCCCAGGGCCCTCTGCGGCTGCTCCCAGGGCCCTCTGCGGCTGCTCCCAGGACCCTCTGCGGCTGCTCCCAGGACCCTCTGCGGCTGCTCCCCGGGAGCCGGACGGCTGCTCCCAGGGCCCTCTGCGGCTGCTCCCAGGACCCTCTGCGGCTGCTCCCAGGACCCTCTGCGGCTGCTCCCCGGAGCCGGACGGCTGCTCCCAGGGCCCTCTGCGGCTGCTCCCAGGACCCTCTGTGGCTGCTCCCCGGGAGCCGGGCGGCTGCTCCCAGGACCCTCTGCGGCTGCTCCCCGGAAGCCGGGCGGCGCTCCCGGTGCTGCAGGCTGCGGACGCCCCAACGAGCGGCCTTTGCTCGCTGCTGACATTGCTGCTGCGGTTGCCCGCAGCCGTTTAAACATATAAAACCATCCTGCTTCGCGGGCCAAACAGAAACAGAAATCAGGAGAGATCTGGCCTGAAAGCCACCCTTCTCCAAGCCGTGGCCTACGTCATTTAAAAAGCTGTTGAAGAAAGAGACCAGCAGACGCAGAAAACAAGCTCGTGGTCGCCACAGGGGAAAGGGGCTGGGGCTACATGCGGAGTCTGGATTAACGTGTGCACAGTGTATAGATGAGACAGATAACCAGCAAGGCCCATGGTACAGGGAACCCTACTCAATGTTTTATAATAACCCATAAGAGAAAAGAGTCTGAAAAATAGTTACGTGTATGTACAACAGAATCACGTTGCCGCACACCCGAAACTAGACAATACTGGTAAATCAACTACATCTCAATGGAGGAAAATGAGATGAAATAAAATAAGTATACAAACAGAAGAGCTGCTGCCTCCCCATCCTCACTTTCAAGGACTCCGAAGAGCTACAGCTTACTTCCTAGGTGTGCGGCGGCAACAGTGCGGGAACGCGGGAAGTGGGGCTCTTTGCCACGCTCACCTGAAACGTTCCAAAGCACGCACCAGTGCTTCTTGGGTGTGCTCTGAGGAGGACAATTGAAATTCACAGCGCAGACTTCACCAGTATAATTACGGTCTGTTACTACTGGACTGATTAATCTCAGTGGAATGCGTGTGTTAATGACGCCACTCCACACTTGTCTCAGAGCCCGGGCGATACACAGAGGCAGCCTACGCCCCGGCAGCAGGAGCGCGCCTGCCTGTCCCGTGCACACTGACAGCCGCTCCGTTTCGCCCAGATGCGTGAGCACTAGTTTCTCGGGACGGGCTGTTCACGCACCCACAGCAATTAAAACTCACTGACTTTACATAATCACATGCTGCTCTTCTAACAGCTGAGAACTTAATCAGGGGGCTATTTGCCAAACTATTTAACCCTTCCTTTAAATCAGAGTTGCCAACACTTCATTTCCCTCTTAAGACAGGTGTTTTTCTAACAGATATCATTTATTCTTTAGTGATATTAAAGGACATGTGTACGAAAACCTGCTTGCTTTACATGGTGGGAAGCTATCTTTTCTTTCAAGAATTTTTTTTTTTGAGGTGGACCACTTTTAAAGTGTTTCTTGAATTTGTTACAATACTGCTTGTTTTATGTCTTGGGGTTTTGGTCCTGAAGCTCGTGGGATCCAACCTGGGATGGAAACCACAGTCCCTGCACTGGAATGTGAAGTCGTGACCAGTGGCCTCCAGCGAAGTCCCAGGAGGAGCTGTCCTCGGCGGCCACGCGCTCCATTCCACACTGTGCCACCCACCTCATCAAAGTCATCGCCAAATCCAACCCGTTGAGAAAACGCTTCAGAGATTTCTTGGGCGATATCCTGTTGCTCTGTGATCTCTTGCATCAAATCGTCTATTTTGTTCAGATCCCTGGGAAACAATGTTTTGTTGAAATATTATAGAATTTTACTTTAAAATTATGAATTTCGACACAATCCCCTATGAAAAGTGAGCCAACTCAACATAAACTTTTGGTTATTTCAGTAGGATTATAAATGTCCCTGGTGGTAAGATTGATCAACTTGAAGAATTTACATTTCAGGAACTTAATAATTCTATATATACACATATATTTTAAATTATGTAAGTTAAATTGATAGCCATTACATTTGGGAGTCACTAGGAATGATGCTGAAGCTGAAACTCTAGTACTTTGGCCACCTCATGCAAAGAGCTGACTCACTGGAGAAGACTATGCTCAGAGGGATTGGGAGCAGGAGAAGGGGACGACAGAGGATGAGATGGCTGGATGGCCTCATGGACTCGATGGACGTGAGTCTGAGTGAACTCCGGGAGATAGTGATGGACAGAGAGGCCTAGTGTGCTGTGATTCATGGAGTCGCAAAGAGTCAGACACAACTGAGCGACTGAACTGAGTTGAGGGGGAGTATCTGTAGACCCATTTTGAAATTTTGCCTGGTAGGGCACGCTCAGGTGCTAAGTCATGTCCAGCTCTTTGCGACCCCGTGGGCCATAGCCCACCAGGCTCAGACTTTGTCCATGGGATTTTCTAGGCAGGTTGCCGTTTCCTTCTCCAGGGTGGAAGGGCATGTGAAGCGGTTAAGTACATGCTATGTACTAACTCTGCAGGAAGCGACTCCACGGGTCATGGACCACGGTGAGCGAGATAAGCCAAGGTGGCACTCAGGAGCCGCTGGCAGAGCAGCTTTCTGTAGAAGATGGACTCTGGAGACCAGAGATCTACTTTCCAGAATGCCTCACAGTCCTGAGATTCTGACTCCCTGAGAACTTCCCCATGGCTGCTGATGGGCTGGGAGACAACGGGTGAGAGCAGGGTTAGGCCTGTGAAGGCCTCAGAAGAATCAGCAGCTTCAGCAGAGGGATCACAGGCCCAGGGCCGACGGCAGCTCTCAAGCCAGTTCCTGGTGCCCGAGCCCCTCTGGCCCCTGCAGCCCCATGGGCTCGGGTCCAAACGTCCCGGCGGCCGTGTCTGCATCCCGTCTCCAGACCATGCCTCCAGCTCTGAGCCCAGGCCACGCTGATGGGGGCCGGGGAGGTGACAAGGTCACTCATCACTGCGCCACTAACGCTGACACTGTCATTGCTAGTGGAATGAAACGGTCTGCATGCTTTCCAGACTCCACAGAGGAAAATCAGTTCATGCAGTAATCAAAGAGAAAGCTCTGGTGCCTTGCTGTGCCGTGCTGTGCGGTGCTAAGCTGCTCAGGCGTGTCCCCTCTTTGCAACCCCATGGACCACAGCCCGCCAGGCTCCTCTGTCTCTGAATTCTCTGGGCAGGAACAGGCGGGGGCTGCCAGTTCCTCCTCCAGCCGCCCTCCGACCGCCCCTTATTTCCACTTCTTATATTCATAACAAAGATAGTAGGATCCTGTATTTAAAAATCGTATGTGAAATGTACAGCTAAATGTGGGCCCAGCAGTAAATTCTTCCCAAAAGGAATACCCAGGGAGGATGAGGCTGAAGGGCTCGGAGAAGGGCTATGATTCTGGAACACAGTCAGCACCTAACTCACAGCAACGATGCTGGGTGGTGACTCTGAGAGTGAATCTAACAATCCCTCAGAAGCCTTCAAGATGACAGCTGATGGTCAGCTGGTTATCAGGACAGGAAAATGTCAGCAAAGCCACTTTCACTGACGGCAGCCTCTCTCCCCCACTTCTCCCATCCACAGAACCTTCTCCATGAGTCCCTCAGATGCTTGCTGCCCTTGTACACCTTTGGCCCAAACTTCACTGTCATATTTAAGCTCAGAAAAGGATTAGATTTTCTGTGCAAATAAACAGCAAACAGCCTCGAGCCCCACTACCGCTATGAATACTGACGACTGAGTGCTTACTTTACGCCAGGAGCACCTGACGGCAGTGTATCTCATCAACTGTCACAGGAACCACACGAGGCAAGTGTGATCACTATCTTCAACTCACAGACAAGGAAGCTGGATCAGGAGGAGACCTAGTGCTGTCCAAGGACAGTCAGCCAGGATCTGGGATTACGATCCAGGAAACCTGCCCCAAGTCCACTTTCGTCGTATCCATTATATCATATGCCAGTGGTTCTCGAACACTGGTTAGTATCAGAATCACCGGGAGAACTTGGTTGAAAACAAAAAGGCCCAGTCCCAAGCTTTCTCAAAGGGGCGTGGGCATCTCGGTTCTCTTTAGTGGTGATTTCTGAGTCCTCCCAAAGTTTGACCTTGGGAGGGGAAGATCCCCTGGAGAAGGAAACGGCAACCCAGCAACATGTGGGCTCCAGTACTCTTGCCTGGAAAATTTCAGGGATGGAGGAGCCTAGTAGGTTACAATCCTTGGGGTCACAAAGAGTCAGGCATGACTGAGCAGCTTCACTTCTGCAAACTTTGACGGCCACTATTGTACAGTTCTTATCCCCTCATGGATGTTACCACTTAAGCCTTTTGGAAACTATGGGACGGAAATATTTGCAGGTGGAGTATCAGAGAACAGTGAGGCCTGGAAAACATTAAAGGCAAAGTAAGTGCCCTTTATTTTCTCATGATCTTTTCTTCTTTTGCTAATAGATTAAAGCTTCCGCTCTCTCTGTGGGAGCATTCCATTCCAACATGTCAGAGAGTCTCACGTGAGTAGGCCCACCCCTGCCCAGGCCCTCAGAGTTCCAAAGCGCTGGGGGAACGTAAGACTCAAGGGAGACGGCGGCCACTCACATGTTCTCGTGAACGGCTTTCATGGCCTTCGCAGCGAGGCCCATGTTCTTCAGCACCTCCGTGTTGGTGTATGAGTTTTCCAAGGCTTCTCTCTGGAACTCAATGGTGGAAAGTGTGCCATCAATCTGAGTGAGCTGCTTCTCAAGCCTCTTCTTCCTCTTCAGAGCCTGTAATGCAGCTAAATAAGGGAGAAGCCACATTTATAAGGAGCTTT
The DNA here is from genome assembly GCA_006408675.1 of Madoqua kirkii. Classification (NCBI taxonomy): domain Eukaryota; kingdom Metazoa; phylum Chordata; class Mammalia; order Artiodactyla; family Bovidae; genus Madoqua; species Madoqua kirkii. Next base: position 1,647 of record SJYC01007365.1, on the reverse strand, counting down.
ACGGACGCTCTTTACTCAAGAGACATTTACTCAGCATTAACCATGGAGACCCGGGTTCAGTCCCTGGGTGGGGAAGATCCCCTAGAGAAGAGAATGGCAACTGGCTCCAGTGTTCTTGCCTGAAGAATCCCATGGACAGGGGAGCCTGGGGGGCTAGAGTCCACTGCGATGCAGAGAGGCAGACACACCCGAGCTCCGGATGAGTGAGCCAGCCATGGCCTCGGCACTGTGGAAACCCAGGAGTTCAGTTCAGTCCAGTCGCTCAGTCGTGTCCGACTCTGCAACCCCATGAACCATAGCACGCCCACAAAGAGGACTCCAAATAAAGCTGAGGGATGTGGAGGCAGCATCTGTCCTTGCAATTGCTCACAAAAACTATCACTCCCTAAAACATTTTGTCATTCTCCCCCAAATCTGCCAGGTGTCAGAGGATGAAAAGTCAGAATACCATATTCTATAACATATACCACAGAAATGTTTTTGTTAATGTTAGAGTTTAGAAACAGAGTAGGTAAAAATAGAGGTACATAGTGTGTAATATGAAAATAAAGCTTTAGAGAAAGAAAGAGCCTGAAGGACTATCTGTCTAAACCCTATATTCTTATTTCAGTTGGCAATAATCGCGCCTCGAATAAACGTCACTGGCTATGATACTGCCACTGCGCAAAGTTATTCTCATTTCAAAGACAAGTTAGTGAGATCCAGAAAAGTTACATGAGTTGCCTGAACTGAATAACAGTCCAAAACCTAGCAAGCCAGCCATGTCTTGATCTGAACTGACTATGAGACAATCAGTAAGGTTACATCTAATCCTAATGTCATGAAATCAACAGTCATACTAGAGGATTAGACGGCATACTGCTGAGGGAAAAGACTGTTGCCTTCAGAAAAATGATATCCAAATTTCCTTCCATCAGCACTGAGCAAAATCTTAACACACGTCTTTCAGAAATCACAAAGTCCATTTGGCCACAGCACCTCTGAAGGCACCCTGAAAAACAGGCCTTAAAATGTGAGTTTTGAAAAGGCATTCAATGAAAGTGCAGGAAAGAGCAGTAGAAAGTGCTAACATGAAGATAAACAAATGGAATTGACAAAAGAATTCAAACAGTTTTATGGTTTCCGAGTGAAACGTGATTGCAAAAGAGATTTTTGAGAGAAGGCTCTTCTCTGTTTTGAACAATTTCTTCTTGCACTTCCAACAGATTTAGAATATTTATTCCAATGCTTTTTGCTTGGTGCACAAAGACTCCTAGCCATTATACTTTCTTGTTGGATTTTTATTAGTGATCAATAAATATTTCTTTGTTGTTTAATCACTAATTCATGTCCAACTCTTTTGTGACCCCATGGACTGTGGCTAACCAGGTTCCTCTGTCCACAAGATTTCCCAGGCAAGAATCCTAGAGTGGGCTGCCATACTACTTGCTGTCCATTTAATTCTTTTTACCTTAAATTCCATTTTGTTTTATATTAACACTTAATATAAAATTAATACTTCAGTTCAGTTCAGTCGCTCAGTCATGTCCAACTCTTTGCGACCCCATGAATCGCAGCACACCAGGCCTCCCTGTCCATCACCAACTGAGTTCACTCAGACTCACATCCATCGAGTCCGTGATGCCATCCAGCCATCTCAGCCTCTGT